>OZ010791.1:155859511-156167011 GCA_963932465.1 Maratus speciosus | reverse complement strand
TTCAATCGTTAATAAAATACTTATTATTCATCCAATCAAGCTCAAATACGTTTTTTTAAACTTGTAGTGGATGACACTTGATGTTAATCCAGTTTTTTTCAAAATATTAATTCATTAATTAAATTAAATTAAATAATTTTCAATAATAGAGAGAGCCCTCTTCTGGATCAATTTATTTTAAGACCGAGAGAGCCCTCTTCTTGATCAAGGCATTTTAAGCGCCACTCAAAAGGAAAGAAGAATGAAAGAAAAAAAATCTCTTATTGACCTAAATAGGAATTGTCTTTTTTTTTTCTTTATATATATATATATATATTACTTGTTTTATATTACTTACCTATTTTTTTTTTATTTACTTGTATTGATGACTTTTAGGTTCTGTTTAATTGTTAGTTCCTATCTATAAATACTGTTTCGATACTATACTTATATTCATTCTCTGTTTATTATTTGAAAGAAAAAAAAAAGTCCCACACATTTGACCCGCACGTGGTTTGAACACGCAACCTTCTGATCTGGGGTCAGACGCGCTACCGTTGCGCCACCAGGCCACACGCCGTCTTGTATACAAAAATAATATGTAGTAAAACCTCATTAATCCGAACCGCGGTAACCCGAAAGTCAGGGTGATTCGAACTAAACTTTATTTGAAATTTTAAATAAACAATATTTTTTAAATAATCAAAAAACCCGACTGCGTAAAAAGCGAACTAATTAATTATTTCTCATCGAAGTGAAACTATTTTTCAGTTTCTACTATTAGCTCACACTCTCGCTATATATATATTGTTAAAATTTTCAATCGTTAATAAAATACTTATTATTCATCCAATCAAGCTCAAATAGGTTTTTTTAAACTTGTAGTGGATGACACTTGATGTTAATCCAGTTTTTTTCAAAATATTAATTCATTAATTAAATTAAATTAAATAATTTTCAATAACAGAGAGAGACCTCTTCTGGATCAATTTTCTCCATGCGTTAATACGGATTAGGTTCCCTTAGAAAGACCCCCACGGAGGGCACTCCCCCCCGGGCCTATATCCCTCGTGTAGATAATTGGCCGTCAGAAATCAACCCACTCTGGATCAATTTATTTTAAGACCGAGAGAGCCCTCTTCTTGATCAAGGCATTTTAAGCGCCACTCAAGAGGAAAGAAGAATGGAAGAAAAAAAATCTCTTATTGACCTAAATAGGAATTGTCTTTTTTTTTTCTTTATATATATATATATATATTACTTGTTTTATATTACTTATCTTTTTTTTTATTTACTTGTATTGATGACTTTTAGGTTGTGTTTAATTGTTAGTTCCTATCTATAAATACTGTTTCGATACACATGTTCAGTATATACTCATATTCATTCTCTGTTTATTATTTGAAAGAAAAAAAAAGTACCACACATTTGACCCGGACGTGATTTGAACACGCAACCTACTGATCTGGAGTCAGACGCGCTACCGTTGCGCCACCAGGCCACATACCACTTTTTATACAAAAATAATATGTAGTAAAACCTCATTAATCCGAACCTCGGTAGCCCGAATGTTCGTGTGATTCGAACTAAACTTTATTTGAAATTTTAAATAAACAATATTTTTTAAATAATCAAAAAACCCGACTGCGTAAAAAGCGAACTAATTAATTATTTCTCATCGAAGTGAAACTATTTTTCAGTTCCTACTATTAGCTCACACTCTCGCTATATATATATTGTTCAAATTTTCAATCGTTAATAAAATATTTATTATTCATCCAATCAAGCTCAAATACGTTTTTTTAAACTTGTAGTGGATGACACTTGATGTTAATCCAGTTTTTTTCAAAATATTAATTCATTAATTAAATTAAATTAAATAATTTTCAATAATAGAGAGAGCCCTCTTCTGGATCAATTTATTTTAAGACCGAGAGAGCCCTCTTCTTGATCAAGGCATTTTAAGCGCCACTCAAAAGGAAAGAAGATTGGGTTGGGTTGATTTTTGACCGCCAATTATCTACACGAGGGATATAGGCCCGGGGGTAGTGCCCTCCGTGGGGGTCTTTCTATGGGAACCTAATCCGTATTAACGCATGGAAGATCCACGGCTCGAAGAAAACCACGAAAACTCCGAACGATTTGGCCGACGGGCGCGATTGGGATCGAACCCAGCACCTCCCGTCTACCAGCTTCGAGAGCAGAACCTCTCGGCCACTGGTGGGGCCGGAAAGAAGAATGGAAGAAAAAAAATCTCTTATTGACCTAAATAGGAATTGTCTTTTTTTTTTCCTTTATATATATATATATGTATATTACTTGTTTTATATTACTTACCTATTTTTTTTTATTTACTTGTATTGATGACTTTTAGGTTGTGTTTAATTGTTAGTTCCTATCTATAAATACTGTTTCGATACTATACTCATATTCATTCTCTGTTTATTATTTGAAAGAAAAAAAAAGTCCCACACATTTGACCCGGACGTGATTTGAACACGCAACCTTCTGATCTGGAGTCAGACGCGCTACCGTTGCGCCACCAGGCCACACGCCGTCTTGTATACAAAAATAATATGTACTAAAACCTCATTAATCCGAACCGCGGTAACCCGAAAGTCAGGGTGATTCCAACTAAACTTTATTTGAAATTTTAAATAAACAATATTTTTTTAAATAATCAAAAAACCCGACTGCGTAAAAAGCGAACTAATTAATTATTTCTCATCGAAGTGAAACTATTTTTCAGTTCCTACAATTAGCTCACACTCTCGCTATATATATATTGTTCAAATTTTCAATCGTTAATAAAATACTTATTATTCATCCAATCAAGCTCAAATACGTTTTTTTAAACTTGTAGTAGATGACACTTGATGTTAATCCAGTTTTTTTCAAAATATTAATTCATTAATTAAATTAAATTAAATAATTTTCAATAACAGAGAGAGACCTCTTCTGGATCAATTTTCTCCATGCGTTAATACGGATTAGGTTCCCTTAGAAAGACCCCCACGGAGGGCACTCCCCCCCGGGCCTATATCCCTCGTGTAGATAATTGGCCGTCAAAAATCAACCCACTCTGGATCAATTTATTTTAAGACCGAGAGAGCCCTCTTCTTGATCAAGGCATTTTAAGCGCCACTCAAGAGGAAAGAAGAATGGAAGAAAAAAAATCTCTTATTGACCTAAATAGGAATTGTCTTTTTTTTTCTTTATATATATATATATATATATTACTTGTTTTATATTACTTATCTTTTTTTTTTATTTACTTGTATTGATGACTTTTAGGTTGTGTTTAATTGTTAGTTCCTATCTATAAATACTGTTTCGATACACATGTTCAGTATATACTCATATTCATTCTCTGTTTATTATTTGAAAGAAAAAAAAGTCCCACACATTTGACCCGGACGTGATTTGAACACGCAACCTTCTGATCTGGAGTCAGACGCGCTACCGTTGCGCCACCAGGCCACACGCCGTCTTGTATACAAAAATAATATGTAGTAAAACCTCATTATTCCGAACCTCGGTAGCCCGAAAGTTCGTGTGATTCGAACTAAATTTTATTTGAAATTTTAAATAAACAATATTTTTTAAATAATCAAAAAACCCGACTGCGTAAAAAGCGAACTAATTAATTATTTCTCATCGAAGTGAAACTATTTTTCAGTTCCTACTATTAGCTCACACTCTCGCTATATATATCTTGTTCAAATTTTCAATCGTTAATAAAATACTTATTATTCATCCAATCAAGCTCAAATACGTTTTTTTAAACTTGTAGTGGATGACACTTGATGTTAATCCAGTTTTTTTCAAAATATTAATTCATTAATTAAATTAAATTAAATAATTTTCAATAATAGAGAGAGCCCTCTTCTGGATCAATTTATTTTAAGACCGAGAGAGCCCTCTTCTTGATCAAGGCATTTTAAGCGCCACTCAAAAGGAAAGAAGAATGGAAGAAAAAAAATCTCTTATTGACCTAAATAGGAATTGTCTTTTTTTTTTCTTTATATATATATATATATATATTACTTGTTTTATATTACTTACCTATTTTTTTTATTTACTTATATTGATGACTTTTAGGTTGTGTTTAATTGTTAGTTCCTATCTATAAATACTGTTTCGATACTATACTTATATTCATTCTCTGTTTATTATTTGAAAGAAAAAAAAAGTCCCACACATTTGACCCGGACGTGATTTGAACACGCAACCTTCTGATCTGGAGTCAGACGCGCTACCGTTGCGCCACCAGGCCACACGCCGTCTTGTATACAAAAATAATATGTAGTAAAACCTCATTATTCCGAACCGCGGTAACCCGAAAGTCAGGGTGATTCGAACTAAACTTTATTTGAAATTTTAAATAAACAATATTTTTTAAATAATCAAAAAACCCGACTGCGTAAAAAGCGAACTAATTAATTATTTCTCATCGAAGTGAAACTATTTTTCAGTTCCTACTATTAGCTCACACTCTCGCTATATATATATTGTTCAAATTTTCAATCGTTAATAAAATACTTATTATTCATCCAATCAAGCTCAAATACGTTTTTTTAAACTTGTAGTGGATGACACTTGATGTTAATCCAGTTTTTTTCAAAATATTAATTCATTAATTAAATTAAATTAAATAATTTTCAATAATAGAGAGAGCCCTCTTCTGGATCAATTTTCTCCATGCGTTAATACGGATTAGGTTCCCTTAGAAAGAACCCCACGGAGGGCACTCCCCCCCGGGCCTATATCCCTCGTGTAGATAATTGGCCGTCAAAAATCAACCCACTCTGGATCAATTTATTTTAAGACCGAGAGAGCCCTCTTCTTGATCAAGGCATTTTAAGCGCCACTCAAGAGGAAAGAAGAATGGAAGAAAAAAAATCTCTTATTGACCTAAATAGGAATTGTCTTTTTTTTTCTTTATATATATATATATATATATATTACTTGTTTTATATTACTTATCTTTTTTTTTTATTTACTTGTATTGATGACTTTTAGGTTGTGTTTAATTGTTAGTTCCTATCTATAAATACTGTTTCGATACACATGTTCAGTATATACTCATATTCATTCTCTGTTTATTATTTGAAAGAAAAAAAAGTCCCACACATTTGACCCGGACGTGATTTGAACACGCAACCTTCTGATCTGCAGTCAGACGCGCTACCGTTGCGCCACCAGGCCACATACCACTCTTTATACAAAAATAATATGTAGTAAAACCTCATTAATCCGAACCTCGGTAGCCCGAAAGTTCGTGTGATTCGAACTAAACTTTATTTGAAATTTTAAATAAACAATATTTTTTAAATAATCAAAAAACCCGACTGCGTAAAAAGCGAACTAATTAATTATTTCTCATCGAAGTGAAACTATTTTTCAGTTCCTACTATTAGCTCACACTCTCGCTATATATATATTGTTCAAATTTTCAATCGTTAATAAAATATTTATTATTCATCCAATCAAGCTCAAATACGTTTTTTTAAACTTGTAGTGGATGACACTTGATGTTAATCCAGTTTTTTTCAAAATATTAATTCATTAATTAAATTAAATTAAATAATTTTCAATAATAGAGAGAGCCCTCTTCTGGATCAATTTTCTCCATGCGTTAATACGGATTAGGTTCCCTTAGAAAGAACCCCACGGAGGGCACTCCCCCCCGGGCCTATATCCCTCGTGTAGATAATTGGCCGTCAAAAATCAACCCACTCTGGATCAATTTATTTTAAGACCGAGAGAGCCCTCTTCTTGATCAAGGCATTTTAAGCGCCACTCAAGAGGAAAGAAGAATGGAAGAAAAAAAATCTCTTATTGACCTAAATAGGAATTGTCTTTTTTTTTCTTTATATATATATATATATATATATTACTTGTTTTATATTACTTATCTTTTTTTTTTATTTACTTGTATTGATGACTTTTAGGTTGTGTTTAATTGTTAGTTCCTATCTATAAATACTGTTTCGATACACATGTTCAGTATATACTCATATTCATTCTCTGTTTATTATTTGAAAGAAAAAAAAGTCCCACACATTTGACCCGGACGTGATTTGAACACGCAACCTTCTGATCTGCAGTCAGACGCGCTACCGTTGCGCCACCAGGCCACATACCACTCTTTATACAAAAATAATATGTAGTAAAACCTCATTAATCCGAACCTCGGTAGCCCGAAAGTTCGTGTGATTCGAACTAAACTTTATTTGAAATTTTAAATAAACAATATTTTTTAAATAATCAAAAAACCCGACAGCGTAAAAAGCGAACTAATTAATTATTTCTCATCGAAGTGAAACTATTTTTCAGTTCCTACTATTAGCTCACACTCTCGCTATATATATATTGTTCAAATTTTCAATCGTTAATAAAATATTTATTATTCATCCAATCAAGCTCAAATACGTTTTTTTAAACTTGTAGTGGATGACACTTGATGTTAATCCAGTTTTTTTCAAAATATTAATTCATTAATTAAATTAAATTAAATAATTTTCAATAATAGAGAGAGCCCTCTTCTGGATCAATTTATTTTAAGACCGAGAGAGCCCTCTTCTTGATCAAGGCATTTTAAGCGCCACTCAAGAGGAAAGAAGAATGGAAGAAAAAAAATCTCTTATTGACCTAAATAGGAATTGTCTTTATTTTTCTTTATATATATATATATATATATATATATATATATTACTTGTTTTATATTACTTATCTTTTTTTTTTATTTACTTGTATTGATGACTTTTAGGTTGTGTTTAATTGTTAGTTCCTATCTATAAATACTGTTTCGATACTATACTCATATTCATTCTCTGTTTATTATTTGAAAGAAAAAAAGAGTCCCACACATTTGACCCGGACGTGATTTGAACACGCAACCTTCTGATCTGGAGTCAGACGCGCTACCGTTGCGCCACCAGGACGCATGTCATTATTTATACAAAAATAATATGTAGTAAAACCTCATTAATCCGAACCGCGGTAACCCGAAAGTCAGGGTGATTCGAACTAAACTTTATTTGAAATTTTAAATAAACAATATTTTTTAAATAATCAAAAAACCCGACTGCGTAAAAAGCGAACTAATTAATTATTTCTCATCGAAGTGAAACTATTTTTCAGTTCCTACTATTAGCTCACACCCTCGCTATATATATATTGTTCAAATTTTCAATCGTTAATAAAATACTTATTATTCATCCAATCAAGCTCAAATACGTTTTTTTAAACTTGTAGTGGATGACACTTGATGTTAATCCAGTTTTTTTCAAAATATTAATTCATTAATTAAATTAAATTAAATAATTTTCAATAATAGAGAGAGCCCTCTTCTGGATCAATTTTCTCCATGCGTTAATACGGATTAGGTTCCCTTAGAAAGACCCCCACGGAGGGCACTCCCCCCGGGCCTATATCCCTCGTGTAGATAATTGGCCGTCAAAAATCAACCCACTCTGGATCAATTTATTTTAAGACCGAGAGAGCCCTCTTCTTGATCAAGGCATTTTAAGCGCCACTCAAGAGGAAAGAAGAATGGAAGAAAAAAAATCTCTTATTGACCTAAATAGGAATTGTCTTTTTTTTTTTCTTTATATATATATATATATATATATTACTTGTTTTATATTACTTACCTATTTTTTTTTATTTACTTGTATTGATGACTTTTAGGTTGTGTTTAATTGTTAGTTCCTATCTATAAATACCGTTTCGATACTATACTCATATTCATTCTCTGTTTATTATTTGAAAGAAAAAAAAAGTCCCACACATTTGACCCGGACGTGATTTGAACACGCAACCTTCTGATGTGGAGTCTGACGCGCTACCGTTGCGCCACCAGGCCACACGCCGTCTTGTATACAAAAATAATATGTACTAAAACCTCATTAATCCGAACCGCGGTAACCCGAAAGTCAGGGTGATTCCAACTAAACATTATTTGAAATTTTAAATAAACAATATTTTTTAAATAATCAAAAAACCCGACTGCGTAAAAAGCGAACTAATTAATTATTTCTCATCGAAGTGAAACTATTTTTCAGTTCCTACTATTAGCTCACACTCTCGCTATATATATATATTGTTCAAATTTTCAATCGTTAATAAAATATTTATTATTCATCCAATCAAGCTCAAATACGTTTTTTTTAAATTGTAGTGGATGACACTTGATGTTAGTCCAGTTTTTTTCAAAATATTAATTCATAAATTAAATTAAATTAAATAATTTTCAATAATAGAGAGAGCCCTCTTCTGGATCAATTTATTTTAAGACCGAGAGAGCCCTCTTCTTGATCAAGGCATTTTAAGCGCCACTCAAAAGGAAAGAAGAATGGAAGAAAAAAAATCTCTTATTGACCTAAATAGGAATTGTCTTTTTTTTTTCTTTATATATATATATATATATATTACTTGATTTATATTACTTACCTATTTTTTTTTATTTACTTGTATTGATGACTTTTAGGTTGTGTTTAATTGTTAGTTCCTATCTATAAATACTGTTTCGATACTATACTTATATTCATTCTCTGTTTATTATTTGAAAGAAAAAAAAGTCCCACACATTTGACCCGGACGAGATTTGGACACGCAACCTTCTGATCTGGAGTCAGACGCGCTACCGTTGCGCCACCAGGCCACACGCCGTCTTGTATACAAAAATAATATGTAGTAAAACCTCATTAATCCGAACCGCGGTAACCCGAAAGTCAGGGTGATTCGAACTAAACTTTATTTGAAATTTTAAATAAACAATATTTTTTAAATAATCAAAAAACCCGACTGCGTAAAAAGCGAACTAATTAATTATTTCTCATCGAAGTGAAACTATTTTTCAGTTCCTACTATTAGCTCACACTATCGCTCTATATATATTGTTCAAATTTTCAATCGTTAATAAAATACTTATTATTCATCCAATCAAGCTCAAATACGTTTTTTTAAACTTGTAGTGGATGACACTTGATGTTAATCCAGTTTTTTTCAAAATATTAATTCATTAATTAAATTAAATTAAATAATTTTCAATAATAGAGAGAGCCCTCTTCTGGATCAATTTTCTCCATGCGTTAATACGGATTAGGTTCCCTTAGAAAGACCCCCACGGAGGGCACTGCCCCCCCCCCGGGCCTATATCCCTCGTGTAGATAATTGGCCGTCAAAAATCAACCCACTCTGGATCAATTTATTTTAAGACCGAGAGAGCCCTCTTCTTGATCAAGGCATTTTAAGCGCCACTCAAGAGGAAAGAAGAATGGAAGAAAAAAAATCTCTTATTGACCTAAATAGGAATTGTCTTTTTTTTTTTCTTTATATATATATATATATATATTACTTGTTTTATATTACTTACCTATTTTTTTTTATTTACTTGTATTGATGACTTTTAGGTTGTGTTTAATTGTTAGTTCCTATCTATAAATACCGTTTCGATACTATACTCATATTCATTCTCTGTTTATTATTTGAAAGAAAAAAAAAGTCCCACACATTTGACCCGGACGTGATTTGAACACGCAACCTTCTGATCTGGAGTCAGACGCGCTACCGTTGCGCCACCAGGACGCATGTCATTATTTATACAAAAATAATATATAGTAAAACCTCATTAATCCGAACCGCGGTAACCCGAAAGTCAGGGTGATTCGAACTAAACTTTATTTGAAATTTTAAATAAACAATATTTTTTAAATAATCAAAAAACCCGACTGCGTAAAAAGCGAACTAATTAATTATTTCTCATCGAAGTGAAACTATTTTTCAGTTCCTACTATTAGCTCACACTCTCGCTATATATATATATTGTTCAAATTTTCAATCGTTAATAAAATATTTATTATTCATCCAATCAAGCTCAAATACGTTTTTTTAAACTTGTAGTGGATGACACTTGATGTTAATCCAGTTTTTTTTCAAAATATTAATTCATTAATTAAATAAAATTAAATAATTTTCAATAATAGAGAGAGCCCTCTTCTGGATCAATTTATTTTAAGACCGAGAGAGCCCTCTTCTTGATCAAGGCATTTTAAGCGCCACTCAAAAGGAAAGAAGAATGGAAGAAAAAAAATCTCTTATTGAACTAAATAGGAATTGTCTTTTTTTTTCTTTATATATATATATATATATATATTACTTGTTTTATATTACTTACCTATTTTTTTTATTTACTTGTATTGATGACTTTTAGGTTGTGTTTAATTGTTAGTTCCTATCTATAAATACTGTTTCGATACTATACTTATATTCATTCTCTGTTTATTATTTGAAAGAAAAAAAAAGTCCCACACATTTGACCCGGACGTGGTTTGAACACGCAACCTTCTGATCTGGGGTCAGACGCGCTACCGTTGCGCCACCAGGCCACACGCCGTCTTGTATACAAAAATAATATGTAGTAAAACCTCATTAATCCGAACCGCGGTAACCCGAAAGTCAGGGTGATTCGAACTAAACTTTATTTGAAATTTTAAATAAACAATATTTTTTAAATAATCAAAAAACCCGACTGCGTACAAAGCGAACTAATTAATTATTTCTCATCGAAGTGAAACTATTTTTCAGTTCCTACTATTAGCTCACACTCTCGCTATATATATATTGTTCAAATTTTCAATCGTTAATAAAATACTTATTATTCATCCAATCAAGCTCAAATACGTTTTTTTAAACTTGTAGTGGATGACACTTGATGTTAATCCAGTTTTTTTCAAAATATTAATTCATTAATTAAATTAAATTAAATAATTTTCAATAATAGAGAGAGCCCTCTTCTGGATCAATTTATTTTAAGACCGAGAGAGCCCTCTTCTTGATCAAGGCATTTTAAGCGCCACTCAAAAGGAAAGAAGAATGGAAGAAAAAAAATCGCTTATTGACCTAAATAGGAATTGTCTTTTTTTTTTCTTTATATATATATATATATATTACTTGTTTATATTACTTACCTATTTTTTTTTATTTACTTGTATTGATGACTTTTAGGTTGTGTTTAATTGTTAGTTCCTATCTATAAATACTGTTTCGATACTATACTTATATTCATTCTCTGTTTATTATTTGAAAGAAAAAAAAAGTCCCACACATTTGACCCGGACGTGATTTGAACACGCAACCTTCTGATCTGCAGTCAGACGCGCTACCGTTGCGCCACCAGGCCACATACCACTCTTTATACAAAAATAATATGTAGTAAAACCTCATTAATCCGAACCTCGGTAGCCCGAAAGTTCGTGTGATTCGAACTAAACTTTATTTGAAATTTTAAATAAACAATATTTTTTAAATAATCAAAAAACCCGACTGCGTAAAAAGCGAACTAATTAATTATTTCTCATCGAAGTGAAACTATTTTTCAGTTCCTACTATTAGCTCACACTCTCGCTATATATATATTGTTCAAATTTTCAATCGTTAATAAAATATTTATTATTCATCCAATCAAGCTCAAATACGTTTTTTTAAACTTGTAGTGGATGACACTTGATGTTAATCCAGTTTTTTTCAAAATATTAATTCATTAATTAAATTAAATTAAATAATTTTCAATAATAGAGAGAGCCCTCTTCTGGATCAATTTATTTTAAGACCGAGAGAGCCCTCTTCTTGATCAAGGCATTTTAAGCGCCACTCAAGAGGAAAGAAGAATGGAAGAAAAAAAATCTCTTATTGACCTAAATAGGAATTGTCTTTTTTTTTTCTTTATATATATATATATATATATATATATATATATATATATTACTTGTTTTATATTACTTATCTTTTTTTTTTATTTACTTGTATTGATGACTTTTAGGTTGTGTTTAATTGTTAGTTCCTATCTATAAATACTGTTTCGATACTATACTCATATTCATTCTCTGTTTATTATTTGAAAGAAAAAAAAGTCCCACACGTTTGACCCGGACGTGATTTGAACACGCAACCTTCTCATCTGGAGTCAGACGCGCTACCGTTGCGCCACCAGGCCACACACCGTCTTGTATACAAAAATAATATGTAGTAAAACCTCATTAATCCGAACCGCGGTAACCCGAAAGTCAGGGTGATTCCAACTAAACTTTATTTGAAATTTTAAATAAACAATATTTTTTAAATAATCAAAAAACCCGACTGCGTAAAAAGCGAACTAATTAATTATTTCTCATCGAAGTGAAACTATTTATCAGTTCCTACTATTAGCTCACACTCTCGCTATATATATATTGTTCAAATTTTCAATCGTTAATAAAATACTTATTATTCATCCAATCAAGCTCAAATACGTTTTTTTAAACTTGTAGTGGATGACACTTGATGTTAATCCAGTTTTTTTCAAAATATTAATTCATTAATTAAATTAAATTAAATAATTTTCAATAATAGAGAGAGCCCTCTTCTGGATCAATTTATTTTAAGACCGAGAGAGCCCTCTTCTTGATCAAGGCATTTTAAGCGCCACTCAAAAGGAAAGAAGAATGGAAGAAAAAAAATCGCTTATTGACCTAAATAGGAACTGTCTTTTTTTTTTTTCTAAATATATATATATATATATTACTTGTTTTATATTACTTACCTATTTTTTTTTATTTACTTGTATTGATGACTTTTAGGTTGTGTTTAATTGTTAGTTCCTATCTATAAATACTGTTTCGATACTATACTTATATTCATTCTCTGTTTATTATTTGAAAGAAAAAAAAAAGTCCCACACATTTGACCCGGACGTGATTTGAACACGCAACCTTCTGATCTGGGGTCAGACGCGCTACCGTTGCGCCACCAGGCCACACGCCGTCTTGTATGCAAAAATATTATGTAGTAAAACCTCATTAATCCGAACCGCGGTAACCCGAAAGTCAGGGTGATTCGAACTAAACTTTATTTGAAATTTTAAATAAACAATATTTTTTAAATAATCAAAAAACCCGACTGCGTAAAAAGCGAACTAATTAATTATTTCTCATCGAAGTGAAACTATTTTTCAGTTCCTACTATTAGCTCACACTCTCGCTATATATATATTGTTCAAATTTTCAATCGTTAATAAAATACTTATTATTCATCCAATCAAGCTCAAATACGTTTTTTTAAACTTGTAGTGGATGACACTTGATGTTAATCCAGTTTTTTTCAAAATATTAATTCATTAATTAAATTAAATTAAATAATTTTCAATAATAGAGAGAGCCCTCTTCTGGATCAATTTTCTCCATGCGTTAATACGGATTAGGTTCCCTTAGAAAGACCCCCACGGAGGGCACTCCCCCCCCCGGGCCTATATCCCTCGTGTAGATAATTGGCCGTCAAAAATCAACCCACTCTGGATCAATTTATTTTAAGACCGAGAGAGCCCTCTTCTTGATCAAGGCATTTTAAGCGCCACTCAAGAGGAAAGAAGAATGGAAGAAAAAAATCTCTTATTGACCTAAATAGGAATTGTCTTTTTTTTTTCTTTATATATATATATATATATATATTACTTGTTTTATATTACTTATCTTTTTTTTTTTATTTACTTGTATTGATGACTTTTAGGTTGTGTTTAATTGTTAGTTCCTATCTATAAATACTGTTTCGATACTATACTCATATTCATTCTCTGTTTATTATTTGAAAGAAAAAAAAAGTCCCACACATTTGACCCGAACGTGATTTGAACACGCAACCTTCTGATCTGGAGTCAGACGCGCTACCGTTGCGCCACCAGGACGCATGTCATTATTTATACAAAAATAATATGTAGTAAAACCTCATTAATCCGAACCGCGGTAACCCGAAAGTCAGGGTGATTCGAACTAAACTTTATTTGAAATTTTAAATAAACAATATTTTTTAAATAATCAAAAAACCCGACTGCGTAAAAAGCGAACTAATTAATTATTTCTCATCGAAGTGAAACTATTTTTCAGTTCCTACTATTAGCTCACACTCTCGCTATATATATATTGTTCAAATTTTCAATCGTTAATAAAATACTTATTATTCATCCAGTCAAGTGCAAATACATTTTTTTAAACTTGTAGTGGATGACACTTGATGTTAATCCAGTTTTTTTAAATATTAATTCATTAATTAAATTAAATTAAATAATTCTCAATAATCCAGAGAGCCCTCTTCTGGATCAATTTATTTTAAGACTGAGAGAGCCCTCTTCTTGACAAAAGCCTTTTAAGCGCCACTCAAGAGGAAGAAGAATGGGAGAAAAAAAATTCTCTTATTGGCCTAAGAAGGAATTGACTTAATTTTTTTTTATGTTACTCGTTTCATATTACTTCCCTATTTTTTTTTTTATTATAATTTACTTGTATTCATGACTTTTACGTTGTGTGTACTTGTTATTTTATATCTATAAACATTGTTTTGATGAGGTCTATAGATGTCTATGATGGTTAGAGTTGCAGCAAAGCTAGAGATCCTACATACACAACTTCCACGTTGTATAATATTTTAACGAAGCTTCTGACTGTAAAATAGTCAATAAAACATCGTCTTCATTTTGAATGGCCTATCCAATGATAAAAGACGTGTGAAATACATAACCCTTCTTTTCAGTCGGGTAAAAAGACAAGTAGAATGATTCTTTATAAAGAAGTGGTAGGGGAATGATATTGTAAAGTAAAAGTACTTTTAACATGCTTTTTATTGTAATATTTTGAAAATTAAAAAAATAAAAAGAAACTATGTTAGCTCATAAAATTTACCCTTTGCAAAAAAACAGAAAAAACAGCTCGATTACATTGTTTCTGAACAGCAACACATGCTAGTTTCATGCATTTCCGAACAAAATAAATTAAAATTTATGTCATACGCTTTTCAATGATGTGCCAATGTTTGTCGGGCAATCTTTGAAGTATAATCGTACTGGTTATATTTTTGAAGGCCAATATTTTTTTTAAAAAAAAAAGTTTCGCATATAGTTGCTATTTTTATGCATAAATTGATTTGATAATCTATTAAAAATACTCAAAAACCAGTATCTCTAGACTATAAAGACTTAACTTTGCTAAATACTAAATTCAAACAATTTATATATTTATTTATATATTTTTTATATATAAACAATTTATATACTTTGGCTTATACAATTAATTAAAAGTTTAGCTATAGTAAAATTAGCCGCATTTAATTAAAAATTACTTGTAAATAAAACAAATCTATAAACAATTACTTTCCTCTTATAAACAGGTAAAAATTTAACTGCTCTGCTCAACAAGCGCAAAACGTTTTGACATTTTTACAAATTCATTTTTTAACGGAAAGGTATACAATTGGAAAGCCTGGCCATGGAAGCGATTTTGGAATTTAACTGTTTTTTTTTTTTTTTTTTTTTTTTTTTTCAGTTTTTGATCAATCAATTACCTATTGAGTTATAAGCTATTTTGATCACGTGACAAATACGTTTTTCGCCCGCTCTTGAGTGCTCTTTCTTCCTTCGCGCGGAAATTCGGTTCAAAACGCCCACTTTAACACTATTTTCTGATGTATTGCGTTTGCAGAAAAATGGGAAAAACAGCTCAATTACATAGTTTCTGAACAACAACACCAGCTAGTTTCATGCATTTTCGAACAAAAATAAATTAAAACTTATGTCAAAAAGTTGTCCTTTTGGATTTGAGAACACCATTAATTAAACATTGTATTATATATTTATTTTTAAAACAAATGCATAGTTTTATGTGTATACAACATTAAGTGTTTAGTAATAGTAAGTCAACAGCAATGATTTTAGCTTTAAAACACATGAAATATAATTTTGGCCAGGATTTTACCCCAAATACTCCATTCTGTGACCTCTTATTTCAAGTGCAAGCAATATTATATGAAATTTTTTCAGAAATGAAAGAAAATATTATAAAATGTATTTTTACAGTATACATTCATTCTCTGTTTATTATTTGAAAAAAAAAAAAAAAAAGTCCCACACATTTGACCCGGACGTGATTTGAACACGCAACCTTCTGATCTGGAGTCAGACGCGCTACCGTTGCGCCACCAGGCCACATACCACTTTTTATACAAAAATAATATGTAGTAAAACCTCATTAATCCGAACCTCGGTAGCCCGAAAGTTCGTGTGATTCGAACTAAACTTTATTTGAAATTTTAAATAAACAATATTTTTTAAATAATCAAAAAACCCGACTGCGTAAAAAGCGAACTAATTAATTATTTCTCATCGAAGTGAAACTATTTTTCAGTTCCTACTATTAGCTCACACTCTCGCTATATATATCTTGTTCAAATTTTCAATCGTTAATAAAATACTTATTATTCATCCAATCAAGCTCAAATACGTTTTTTTAAACTTGTAGTGGATGACACTTGATGTTAATCCAGTTTTTTTCAAAATATTAATTCATTAATTAAATTAAATTAAATAATTTTCAATAATAGAGAGAGCCCTCTTCTGGATCAATTTTCTCCATGCGTTAATACGGATTAGGTTCCCTTAGAAAGACCCCCACGGAGGGCACTCCCCCCGGGCCTATATCCCTCGTGTAGATAATTGGCCGTCAAAAATCAACCCACTCTGGATCAATTTATTTTAAGACCGAGAGAGCCCTCTTCTTGATCAAGGCATTTTAAGCGCCACTCAAGAGGAAAGAAGAATGGAAGAAAAAAAATCTCTTATTGACCTAAATAGGAATTGTCTTTTTTTTTCTTTATATATATATATATATATTACTTGTTTTATATTACTTATCTTTTTTTTTTATTTACTTGTATTGATGACTTTTAGGTTGTGTTTAATTGTTAGTTCCTATCTATAAATACTGTTTTGATACACATGTTCAGTATATACTCATATTCATTCTCTGTTTATTATTTGAAAGAAAAAAAAAGCCCCACACATTTGACCCGGACGTGATTTGAACACGCAACCTTCTGATCTGGAGTCAGACGCGCTACCGTTGCGCCACCAGGACGCATGTCATTATTTATACAAAATAATATGTAGTAAAACCTCATTAATCCGAACCTCGGTAACCCGAAAGTCAGGGTGATTCGAACTAAACTTGATTTGAAATTTTAAATAAACAATAATTTTTAAATAATCAAAAAACCCGACTGCGTAAAAAGCGAACTAATTAGTTATTTCTCATAGAAGCGAAACTATTTTTCAGTTCCTACTATTAGCTCACACTCTCGCTATATATATCCTGTTCAAATTTTCAATCGTTAATAAAATACTTATTATTCATCCAATCAAGTGCAAATACATTTTTTAAAACTTGTAGTGGATGACACTTGATGTTAATCCATTTTTTTTTTAATATTAATTCATTAATTAAATTAAATTAAATAATTTTCAATAATCGAGAGAGCCCTCTTCTGGATCAATTTATTTTAAGACAGAAAGAGTCCTATTATTGATCAAGGCATTTTAAGCGCCACTCAAGAAGAAAGAAGAATGTGAGAAAAAAAAAACCTCTTATTAACCTAAATAGGAATTGACTTTATATATATATATATATTACTTGTTTATATTACTTACCTATTTTTTTTTATTTACTTGTATTGATGACTTTTAGGTTGTGTTTAATTGTTAGTTCCTATCTATAAATACTGTTTTGATACTATACTCATATTCATTCTCTGTTTATTATTTGAAAAAAAAAAAAAAAAAGAAAGAAAAACGCCCACACATTTGACCCGGACGTGATTTGAACACGCAACCTTCTGATCTGGAGCCAGACGCGCTACCGTTGCGCCACCAGGCCACATTTCATTATTTATACAAAAATAATATGTAGTAAAACCTCATTAATCCGAACTTCGGTAACTCGAAAGTCAGGGTGATTTGAACTAAACTTTATTTGAAATTTTAAAAAAGACGAGTTAAATGAATCTTTATGAAGAAGTGGTAGGGGAATGGTATTGTGAAGTAAAAGTACTTTTTAGCATGCTTATTATTGTAATATTTTGAAAATTAAAAAAATAAAAGTAAACAATGTTAACTCATAAAATTTAATCTCTTTTTGCTTTCTACCTTTCTTATTCTATTTAAATTGAAACTTCGGATAATCCGAAATTTTGCCAATCCGGTGAGGAATCCCCATTAGTTCGGATTAGTGGGATTCTACTGCACATCAATGTTCTTTGTTTTTTTTTTTTTTTTTTTTTTTTTACAATTTTCAATTCTGAATTTATGAATGTCTATAGAACTTTTTGAAGAAGCAATAGCTTATAAAAAATATAATTAATATATGAAGAAAAAAAAGCTTTGTTGTTGTTGTTGTTGTTCATATAAGGCGGGGGGGAGGACTTTTTTTCTCTAAAATAATTTTTTTTTAATGACATTAGAATTCCAAGCGGTTCGAAATACCCTATATCTCCTCCCGCTATAAGTAGCCATGATTAACTGGACCAGAGCCTGATTATCACAGGGGGACATGGAGCGAGGTACGTGTCCTAGGCCCACATTCTCAGAGGGCCCGAAAATGCGTTTTGTGCATTCTCTGAAAATGCAAATTTCCGTTTGTAGTTCATAGAAAAAAATGTATTTTTCCCATTCATGTAAACTAAACTATCTCATTATTTTTCACTAACGACAATGAATTGAGGATATGATTTTCAAAACTCGCCTTATCCAAAATTTAAAAAAATCGTTTTCCTCATGAATCTATACAATTGGTAAACCTGCATCGAAAAATCCCAACAGTTTGCAAAAAAACTAGTTTTATGTTGCATTTCTGGCATTGTAAAATCTTTTAGAATGAAACTCTAAAGACCATGCAGTGCAGAAGATTTTACCTTCCTATATTTATTAATGCATTTTTAAATGTGTCTGGTTATATATGGTTTTTGTAAAGCTTTAAACTGTAAACTGTATGTAAAGCTATTTTTCAATATTATTATACATGATTTTTTTTTTTTTTTTTTTTTTTTTTTTTTTGAGAAAGGATACTCCGACACGGCATGTGTGCCCCGGACACGACATAGAGTTAATCACAGGGATATAGTGGAGGGTATACGGGGGTATAACGCCCTTAGGATTTTTTTAAGGAACACCGTATACCCCCTGTTTCTCAAGAAAGCTATAGTATATATGTACACTAGGATATACCCTCAGCGTCAGCCTTGAGCGTATACCCTCTGTTTTTTTTTACGACTACACCACTGGTTAATCAGGCTCAGAACTGGGTATATATTTTTTAGTTTAAAATTTCCTGTTATGCACTATAATAAAATTTATTATTTTAAGATTTATTTTTAATTATTTTAATGTATTTCATATAATAACCTATTACGTATTTATTATGTAAACAATAGAAGACCGCTTTTATATTTATGAACAAAGAAATAAAATGTAAATCGAGCGAAAATATAAACTGCAAAGAAATATATATTTAAACACATATTAATGCGTGTGTAGTCTTTTATGTTAAACTGTGGCAAGAATTAATAACAGACTGGTAAAAAGGGAAATCCTTCTTTATTTATAATGTTTATATAATAAACAAGTGTTTGATGATTTGCAATGTTTGAATAATAAATTTGCTTTAAATCAAATACTTAATACAAAATATACGACAATTCAAATAACATTCAAATATTTTAAAATTAATATTCTTGTTTACAAACAATGTAATTTGCTTTGATATTGATCTAACTAAATAGCAGCCTTTCTAAAATGAGACAAGGAAATTATTGATTTTTTCCCAAACTAAATCGATAGAGGGCACCACCACAGGTTCAGAAGAGCCAAAATTGGAAAATACTGGAAGTTCAAAAGGAAAAAACAAAAGAAAGAGTATACAGAGATGAAGCTTTATGATGGAAAGAATCCTTTTCTATATATACAGTGAAACCTCCCTGTGCGACCACCTCCATCAAGCAACCACCTCCCTTAACGACCATTTTTTCATGGAATGAAATTTATTCCCATAAGCTCTATACTAATTTTACCTCCATTCAGAGACCATCCCAGCCAGTTGAATTCCCTCCATGAGCGACCCATTTCTTTGACGAAAATGAAACAAATTCCTTTTTTTCCAGGTCGCTTGAAGAAGGTTTTTTTAGAAAATAATTCCGGAGAGCGCATTATTCATCAAACTTCTAAACTAACTTTAGAATTTTTCTTTATTCAGGTAATTTTTAAGTGTTTAAACCCTTTTGTGCCTTTTTAGACAATGAATTTAACTCAGATGACAAATTAAGAATGGCAGTCAATGAACTCCCCTGCTCTATTCTGTCAGGAAACTCCCAAAGAAATAGATAAATTAATGAAATCGCCATTATTTGTTCCCGTCCAAAAGAAAAAAAAAATGATTTATTTACTAAACTTGGAAAGGGTTGGGTTGATTTTTGACGGCCAATTATCTACACGGGGGATATAGGCACGGGGGGAGTGCCCTCCGTGGGGGTCTTTCTAAGGGAACCTAATCCGTATTAACGCATGGAAGATCCACGGCTCGAAGAAAACCACGAAAACTCCGAACGATTAGGCCGACGGGCTCGATTGGGATCGAACCCAGCACCTCCCGTCTACCAGCTTCGAGAGCAGAACCTCTCGGCCACTGGTGGGGCCAGACCTGGAAAGGACTTGGAAATAAAATTTCTAAAAGATAAAACCGTAAAATCAAAGCAAACGTTAGGTTATTCATTTTTAAAACTCTGCAGTAATTAACTTATGTAATTAACTTTTGTTTTGATACTTAAATTTTCATATTTTTTCCTAATGTGAAAAATACATTTTAGTAACATTAATTGTTACCTTTTTCTCAACAATTAAAATTTAGATTTAAACATGACCTTCATTAAGAGACCACCTCTCGAAACGACCAATTTTTATTGGAACGGAACGTGGTCGCTTCAGGTAGGTTTTACTGTATACAGTGCATGAATTTTTTTGGAGGGATTTCTGTGAAAACTACTGCACAGCAATTTGCATTTCTAAATATCTACGAAACAGTAATATGAATTAAAAATATTTATTCCAAGTCAGTGCGCCAGAATTTACCGATGCTCCGATACTCTTTTTTTTTTTTTTAATGAATATTTAAATATTAGCCTGTGCCTCGGAGCCCACCGGAACAGCGCTATGTGCTATATTTTGCTGGTTGATAAAAAAAGATAAAATTTTCTGAAATCTCCCTAAAATCGATTATAAATTGCTACCTGTTCATTTATTACATTAAATTGAAGAAAAAAATGTTTTAACTTTTACAAATATTGTAAATAGAAATATGTTGCGAAAAAGATTGGAGGGATGCGCTACGGTTGTTAGTAATGCAGAATATTTGGCTTAAATTTACTTTTAGAATTTTTTTTTTTTTTTTTTTTACATTTTAGGAATTTTGTGACACTTTGCTCCAGTTATGGGTTAGTATCAACTATGTGTAAGGTTGGTTATCACATAGAATATCTAATGAAGTTTTGCCTGGAAAGTTTCATTTAAAAAACTCAATTTGATATTGAATAATAACTTAAATTATAAAAATTTAACTTTGAAAAACCGAACATTGAAAATATTCTAATTAAATGATGAATTTTTCAATATCCATACTCCGGACACTTTTTTAAATTTGACCATGTATAAAACGAGAAGAAACCAATAAATGATCAAACAACATAAATTTTAGCAAAAATGTTTATTACTGCATGTTTTAAGCAAATATTTTGATTTTCAGTTTGCTTTCAACTCATTTTTCCTTTTTATCGACCGCGTAGGTTTCGATATTATATTTTTTGTTTCTGGAAGGTATCGATCTAGATCGGGGGTTCCCAAACATTTTTAACCACACCCCATCGATGCATATCTAAAATTATATCCCTCATTCCTCTCTATATGACATATAATTCTTGTTATTTAATTAAATTTTAAAAAATCAAAAATCCCGACTGCATAAAAAGCGAACTAATTAATTATTTCTCATCAATGTGAAACTATTTTTTATATTACTTACCTATTTTTTTATTTATTTGTATTGATGACTTTTAAGTTGTGTTTAACTGCTAGTTCCTATCTATAAACACTGTTTTGATGAGGCCTATAGATGTCTATGAAGGTTAGAGTTGCAGTAAAGCTAGAGATCCTAACTACACAACTTCCAGGTTGTGTAATATTTAAACGGAGCTTCTGATTGTAAAATAGTCAATGAAACATCGTCTTCATTTTGAAAGACCTATCCAATGATATGCCACTCAGGATGGTGCGTAAAATTTTTTTTTTTCGTCTCTACCGCCATTTTGTATTTTACGGCCGCCATTTTGAATTTATAAAAACAAACCCTAGCCTATAACCATCGGACGGTTAAGACGAATCGATAGAGATCTCATTCATTCAAATCCATCCAGTTGTTGGGGTGTTTCGAGGGTATAAAGAAATCCACATACCCAGATACGCGTGAAACACATAACCCTTCTTGGCAGTCGCGTAAAAAGCAAGAGGATAAATCCAGCATTCCGGGTTACAGAAGATAGATGAAAACCATCATACATATTATTTCTGATGTTAACATCCTTTTATAATCTTCACATACTAAAGGCACAGCGATGATGAATGAGGTATTTTTCTGTAAGGTTCTGCAAGTGGCTTTTAACATAGTATAGTTATGTATCGTTATTTCATAAAAATAATTGCAGCTATATTTTCATATTGGCCTCACGTCAGGTATTAACAGCCGAAGAAATCTTCAAAGATCTCTATTTAGAATGAGCCTTTTTGATTCGGTTCATTTCAGAGTATTAAAAGCGAAATTCGATTACATGCCTTAAATTTCTGTTTTATCTGTACTTTATTGTTTTATTTACTGATTAATGAATGTTTTAATTTCGTTATGGAATATAAGCTGGAATCAAGTAAATTAAATACAGTAGAACCTCTTTTATCCGAAACTCTCGATTAACCGAAATCCATTTTTGAAGCTTTTTTTTTTTTTTTTACTATCAGATTCCTTGTGTGTAAAATCCATTTTGAAAGCTTCTTTTTTTTTTTTTTAGCTACCATATTCCACGTGTGCAAGCGGTCCTTTCTGAACTACGAGTACATATAAATATTTTCGATCCCCTTTCTTAGAATTCCTTTAAATTTAACTTGTAAGCCGCGGAGTGGAACGAAGAAAACGAACAAATTAGCAATTCTGAAGCTTTTGAATGTTTTGAAAAAGGTTTAGCATGGCTGGAGCAGCAGAAAGACTGTGATAATGATGAACTAATAATATTAAAAAACTCATTGATACAGCTTCAAAGCAAAGGCAGTCGAAACTGCGACAAACAAAACATTTTTTCAAACCCTTGTGATATATGTAAAAGGTACTTAATTTCAAAATTAAAATTCAGGTAATTTATTCTTGTTTCGATTTTGCTATTGCTTTATTTTTATTAAGCACTTGTTACCATAATACGAAATATTGCATATATTTCTCCTTAATCTTAAAATTGAAGCATTCTCGATTATCCGAAAAATTCGATTTTCCGAAAGAAGGTCGGTCCCAATTATTTCGGATAATCGAGATTCTACTGTAATGCTTTTTTTTTTCTTTCCTGTTGCCATATCTTTACTAGTCGGATGTACCAATCTCAAAACTTTCTTCTCTCTCAAACATGTTAATATTTCAAAAAATTGTTACACATGTTAATTCATCAGTGTTATTATTTCCACACTACACCTTTGATTTTATGAAAATGGGTTTCTGCTTTGTTTTACTAATCAGTGTAAAAACGAGTTAATCACAATCAAAACATTTATGGGGACCTTAGGAGACAAAAAAAAAAGCACTTTTTATGATTTTTCTTTATAAGAAAACTGCATGATGGATCTTTTTGAAATTTTAACAGTTTATTGTACATATCTTAAGGTATACACGAGAATTTTTTTATTAGATTTTGTTACTTGTACTCTAAGTTATAAACAAATATGTTCAACCACATTTTTGGACACGGTGGGCAAGATTTAAAAAAAAAACTACTCAATGGATCATCTTGATTTTTTTTATTATTATTATTAAAGCTTATTTAATTGCATTCGATATGAATTAAAGCTTTCACTAAAATTATTTTTAAAAAAAGTTATCAACAGATAAAAACGAATTTTTGGTAACAATTTTTTTTTTTTTTTTTTTTTTTTTAATCAGCCATTACATTTTTTTTTTTTTTAAATAAATTTATGGGTTCCTTTAATTTAACTAGAAGTTTACGAAAAAAAAATTATTTTTGTGTTTCAGATAATTCTACAAGGCGCTGTCAAGCCCACCGTCCAGACAAAATTTTCCAAATCAGTTGAACATATTTGTTTATAACTTAGAGTAGGCAACAAAATCTAATAAAAAAATTCTTGTTTATACCTTAAGATATGTACAATAAACTGTTAAAATTTCAAAAAGATCCATAATGCAGTTTTCTTACAAAAAAAAAAAAAAAAATAAAAAGTGCTTTTTTTTTTTTTTTTTTTTTTTTTTTTTTTTTGTCTCCTAATGTAGAAGGTCCCCTTAATAAAACCAAGATTTTTCGTTATTCTGTTGCGCATGAACTCCTTGCTTGAGAATTGCCGGGTTAGCTGGATGCGAATTGCCGTCGCTTTATGGTCTGCCCATGTACAACAGAACTATGAAGAATAAAGAAAAATCGCTATTACAGCGGAACCTTCCGGCGGATTGTTCCCAGATTCACTTGGGACCTGCTGGTCATAGCCAAAAACATACACAAAAAAATTAGTTTAACTCTATGCATAACTTCATACACTTTTCGATGGTATAATAAGGAAAATGGCACAAAAAATCGCTATTACAGCTCCCCCTTCTGGCGGAATACTTCCAAATTCAAGAAGGACCTGCTGAGCATAGCGGAAAACATACATAAAAAATTTGGTGTAATTGTATGCATAAATTCATACACTTTTCAATGGTACAATAATGAAAATGGCACAAAAATTGCTATTACAACACCCCTTTTGTCGGAATATTTCCAAATTCAAGAAGGACCTGCTGGCTATAGTCGAAAACATACTCAAAAAAATTGTTCAATTCTATGCATAACGTCATACACTTTTCGATGGCACAATAATGAAAATGGTACAAAAATCGCTATTACAGCGTCCCCTTCTGGCGGAATATTTCCAAATTCAAGAAGGATCTGCGGACCATAGCAAAATACATACACAAAAAAGTTAATTCAATTCTATGCATAACTTCATACACTTTTCGATGGTACAATAATGAAAATGGCACAAAAATCGTTATCACAGCGTCCCCTTCTGGCGGAACATTTTCAAATTTAAGAAGGACCTGCTGGCTGTAGTCGAAGACGTACTCAAAAAATTTGTTCAATTCTATGCATAACTTCATATATTCCTCGATGGTACAAAGCGGACATATGGACACACGGGCATAGGAACAGACAGACATTATACAAGGTGTTCATAATTAAATGAGCCTACTTTAAAGTTGTCTACGGACAAAACTATTGGTCATAAAGTTGTGAAATTTTCTTAAAGACATAATAAAGAAATGGTAATTTGTTTAAGAAAAACAAAAGTTCACAATTTTGCCACTAGAGGGCAATTTTTATTAAATTACGATAGTTTGGGCTCAAGACAGCATTTCACGACATGTTCCTATAGGAACATGTCGTGAAATGCTGTCTTGAGAATTGGGAAATGCTATAGCATTTCCCAGAACACACTGCGGTCAACTGTGGAACAGGCTATCTTACGATTCCAGATGGTTTCTGAAAATGATGACCATCATGCGGAATATGTTTGGCTATAACAAAATTTGTTAAACTGTCGTAAATGTACGCTAAATGTTTAATTCGTTAAAAAAAGGCCTCCAAATTTTTTTTCGCTCAAACAATTCATTTCATTTGTCGACAACTTTAAAATAGGGTCGTTTAATTACGGACACCCTGTATATAATGCATGGTTTTCGGGATCTCTGACCCTTAAAACATGTAAATCTATCGAAAACCGAACATCGAAAAAAAATCTCGATTGCAATACAGTACAGCCCCGATTATCCGCGAGATTGGGTGGCAAAGGGCACCGCGGATAACCCGAAAAAGACGAAAAAAAGAAATTTCAACGTAAAAACTATGTTCTAGTGTACAAAAAACATAATAAAACGTATATGTATGCACAGTACCTTTGCTTTACGTCTAAATCACTAAAATAAAGAACAGTAAACAAGTAACAATGCCTTACGTACTGTACAAAAAGTGTCGAGTTACATCTTTAAAAAAAAATCAAACACTTGTTTTTGCTTCTTGCTTTAGAAACACCTTTTCTATCTCAAAAATGAAGCTATTCCTCATATGCTCCCCTGGAATTTATCATAATAGTCTTATAATTGTTAAATATTTTAATTGCTGTGTTTACGTTTTGTTAATAAAATCAAGAAGAGACATCAAGTCTTTATATCTGATATTTTAAACATGGCAACCGAATCTAGAAATATTCTTCTATTACTTTCGGAAACATGAATTTTTCTGTTTATATTTATTAGTAGGGTTAATTGCATTTTCCTTGCTGTTGGCGTGAATAATAATAATAATAATAATAATAATAATAATAAATTCATATCACAATATTAAAATATTTGCTTAAAAGACGTTATAAAACACATTAAAAGCAAATTAAAAATATATATTTACATGTTTCAACTCATAACTGAGTCGTCATCAGAATGTATAACAGAAAATTACAAATGCATATGAAAAATGGAAAAAAATCATCGAATATAAACAAGTAATTATATAACGCGCCCCTTAACGCGCCTTTACATTTTCGCGATTGCTCGTGTTCCCTCCATGTCGCGACGCCGTAAGTTATCCAACCATTCAACCCATAAATTCGGGATATGAAAAGATAATGAATCGTTACAAACTCCTGAACCTCTTAAATAAATTTCATAAATAAAAAATCTCTTAAATAAATCCTCTTAAATAAAAAATTCGCTTCGCGGATAAACCGGACCGCGGATAATCGGGGCTCTACTGTACATTCTTCTTTAGAAAAAAGAAAGTAAAAAGAAACTGAGCAAAATTTATTTTTTTCTAAATCTGTTACTACGGGCCTCAACAATAAATATTTTTTGTTGCAATAATGTAACATTTGCAGCAATGTAAAATACCTTTTCTTTTTCCTGTTGACAGGTTTACTGAATATGTATTTTCAAAAATAAATTCAGAAGTTCACGCTTGCAACCAAGCATAAATAAAAGCGGTGAATTTTCCCTAATTGGGGACCACGCCAAATTCACGCACTGTAACGGGATTTTTTTGGAAGATCATGAATTGAATTCATGAAATTAAACGTGATTGTTAAGATAAACGTTGAATGCTCTTATAAAAAAGAGTTTTTTAAAGTCTATTTTTTCTTTTATATTCATTTCTGATCTTGTTTTATTTCGTTTTATTTCACGTGCTAAAAACATTGCCTCCAACAAAAAACACTTAAAATGTTAGCAAATTGGTTACAATCTTTTACCCGAGATAAAAATTCCACTATTAACTTTGTCTGAACTTTGAAGAGTTATTGTGTGTCCTGTTGACACCAGAATCAATTGATTAGAAAGACTTTCCTTCCCTTTTTTCTGTTTTTTTTTTTCTTTTCGTCTAACTTCTTTTATCAGTGCGGAAAGGGCTGCCACTTAAATCAACACTATAGATAGGGTTTGAAGGGTCAAACGCAGTAGGATTTGTGTAGCTAAGACGTTGTTGATGTGTTTGTAAACAAATCTAAGAACAAAACCAATGAGTTTTACGCTTTAACTGTTTTCGCTTGTGTAAATAGTGCGAGAATGTTTGTATAGCTTTGATTTGAAGCCGCTTGAAATTAAACAGATGAGCGCAGATATGCTGGAATTTTATTCCCAAGTGCTCCCGTGGCACACCAGTGCGCCGTGAGAGGACCTCAGGTGTGTCGCAAAAATTTTCACCCAGAAATTTTGTTCTACTTGGGTTGACTACTTTTGCAGAAATCGCAGGCTTTAAAAATGCCGCAAAATTTTTCAGTTAAAGGGTTACGTGGGTTTCGAATTTTTTAAAAAAGCATATATATTCTCTTTTTTTTATATAATAAATAAATTATTTATTCAAAATTTTAAACATATATAAAAGAGCAACATTTAAACAATTTTTATAAAATTTTCATTCAAAAATTTGGAAAATTCAACCGGTGGGACCTAGTTTCCGGAGACCCCCTTAAAAGAAAAGTGTCCTCATAGTGGTCAGGATAACTCACGATAGCCTTATCTGAAGTTAAAAAAAAACAATTTTTTTCTGTTAGTAGATAAGTACAGTTCGCGAGTGAACGAAGGATTTCAATAAAAATTTAAATTTGAATTTTTGTTGTATGCAAAACAGTACAATTTTTGGTATAATTTACACTACGTATAGCCTTGTAATATTAGTTGAAATCGAAAAAACAAAAAACTCTTAGTTCAATCTCTAGTCAATCCTGTTTTGAAAAAGTGCACAAAATTTTAACAAGATCGGTGCATTAGTTTTTGAAAAATCGTGCCTACCGACTTCAAAAATGGTGTCTTTAGAAGAAAGCGATTAAATTTTTAAGACGATTAAAACAAAGAATTTTTTTTTAAACTTGCATAGAATGTAGAATCGTCGACTTCCAGCTCCATAAAGAAATGATCCTGCTGCAGCTAGCAGCTGCAATGTCCAGGGCATCCTTTTGCTCCAGCTTGAGACGAATTCTTGCTTCTGGAGACCCGATCACATCTTTTTTTCTTAGCTATGAATATGCGATGTTCATCCTCTTTCCGCGCGTACTGGTAGCTTTTCGGCCTTGTTTCTTATTCATGCCTGACTCCAATTCAGAAGCAAGTCCTACTTTCGCATCTTGCGGTACAAAGAGTTTATTTGGGGTTTCGCATCAGCAAATTAAATATGTTCCAAACACAAGAATTTTTTCAAATAAATCTGTAACCAAAGGGTTAAACTGAAATATTTAAAATAGGTGACTCTTAGAAAAAGAGAAAAGCGAGCGGGAGAGACAGACAAACAGTAGCTAAGCAGTTGCCTCAATATACCTGTGTAGCTTCCGGCGCAGGTCTAGCCTATAGGAATTTCCAAAGGCTTTCTCTCCTAGATTTTTACTCCGATTGACTTGAAACTTTGGGAAAATATTCTAGACATACTGTGTACTATATACTGTAGTGTACTGTGATATACTGTACTATTAGATAATAAAAAATAATTTAAAAATGAATTTTATTTTTAATTTTCAAACCCATGTAACCCTTTAAGGCTGTTCTCAACTGCTCTGCTCAACAAGAGCAAAACGTTTTGACACATTTACAAATTCATTTTTTAACGGAAAGATATAATAAAAGCAATTAATCTGGTATGGTCATGTCAAAAGAATGAATGAGGAAAGACTACCCAAAGTAACATTCAATTATGAAACAAACAAAAAAAGGAAATGGGGAAGACCATGAAAGA
This sequence comes from Maratus speciosus, assembly GCA_963932465.1. Classification (NCBI taxonomy): domain Eukaryota; kingdom Metazoa; phylum Arthropoda; class Arachnida; order Araneae; family Salticidae; genus Maratus; species Maratus speciosus. The sequence goes on along the minus strand of OZ010791.1, from coordinate 156,137,620 downwards.
ACTGGATGGATGATATTTCAAAGGCGATGAGGGATAGAGGTCTGGAAGAGAAATGGACCCTTGACCCGAAGAAATGGAAAAAGACTCTTGTACATTCTTCGGATGGCGGCATCTGACGCCATAAACAGAGTTTATATATATATAAGATATAAAAATCGGAAAGCCTGACTATAGAAGCGATTTCGAATCGAACTGTGTTTTCCATTTCTTGATCAATCAATTACCTATTGAGTTATATGCGATTTTGATCACGTGACACGCCATTTTTCTCCGATTACTGACAGGATTTTCTTCTTTCGTTCGAAGTTCGGTTCAAAATGCCAACTTTGACAATATTTTCTAAAAGATCTATTGCGTTTACAAGAAAACGGAAAAAACAGCTCGATGACATAATATCTGAATAACAACACCTTCTAGTTTCATGCGTTTCCGAACAAAAATGAATTAAAACTTATGTCAGAAAGTTGACCCTTTGGATTTGAGAACAGCCTTAAGTTTTATTGGGAATTTACGGAATAACAAAAGTATAATTACTTCAAAATGCAACATTACAAATTCTTGAGTTTAATATGTCACCAGGTTTATAGTGCTTGAATACTCTTAAGAAATTATGAAAACGGCTCGTGTGCCGCGGCAAACTAATGTGAGAGGGCATCAAGTGTGCCGCAAAAGTTTTCAGTAAATTCCTGTTGAGATGTTACCAAATAACAAAAGTATCATTACTTCAAAATGCAACATTACAAATTCTTGAGTTTAATATGTCATCAGGTTTAGTGCTTGAATACTCTTAAGAAATTATGAAAACGGCTCCTGTGCCGCGGCAAACTAATGTGAGAGGGCATCAGGTGTGCCGCAAAAGTTTTCAGTAAATTCCTGTTGAGGTGTTACGAAATAACAAAAGCATCATTACTTGAAAATGCAACATTACAAATTTTTGAGTTTAATATGTCATCAGGTTTAGTGCTTGAATTAGAGGTCTGCACGGGCCGGAATTTCCAGGCCCGGGCCCGGCCCGGCCCGTACAAAAATCAGTGAAAACAGGCCCGGCCCGACTAAATTTCTTCAAAAAATTCCGTTTTTTCTCGACATACAATTAAGATTCTTTTAATGAATACTACATGCATATTTATGGGAACATTTTACAGTATATTTTAAATTACTATGTGTTCGCAAAATAGAAAACACACAATAGTAAACGTTAACGATTACTTACAGTGTTTTAGTCAACGTCTCTACAGACGTTTCAAAATTTAAATAAGGGTTCATTAAAAGGTTATTGTAGTTTAGAATAAAGGGTTAAAAAGCATGATAACTTTTGAAGCTTATAATAAAAGGTAGATTTGTGAAAATATTTCTGTCATTTTTAAGGCTTTTCTCAAATCCAAAAGAGCTACATTTTGATACATTTATGAATTCATTTCTTTTCGGAAACGCATGAGATTGGCAGGTATTCTTATTCAGAAACCATGTAAATGCCGTTTTTTTAGACAAAAGTAATATATCTTTCAGAAAATACTGCCAAAGTTAGCGTTTTGAATCGAATTTCCGGAAGCGATAGCACAGGAAAGGAGAAAACGCAGTCACGTGACAAGAGTCTCTGTTATCTCTGTACGTAATTTATGAAAAATGGAAACGCTATTCGATCCCAAATGCCTTCAATACTCAGCCCTGTCAATTGTATGCCTTTATAGTTAAAAATGAGTCAGAAAATGTGTCTGAGAGTTTCGCATTGTTGAGCAGTAAATATGAGAACCACTTTAAGATACATTTCCAACGATACTGTTAACAGAAGTTCATTATCGCTAATAATACTTTTACAAAACCTAATGCCTATCCTACACATCCTGAGAACGATTAAGACCAGTTCCGTCCCGGCACAAGTCTGCCGAAAAAATTAAACCCGGGATCAGGCATCATGTAACTGTACGATGCCGATCTCTACGATGGACATGTTACATTTCAGTATTGATGTTGTTAAACTCGCATCGGCTCGTAACGCACATTTATACTTCTCGAAAAAGTCATATTCATTGGAAATGACTTCGTATTTTATCTGCTCCTCTCAAATTCTTATATCGGGCCGATAGGCCCGATTAAATTTTTTATCGGCCCGGTCCGGCCCTACAGGCCCGTTCAATTTTTTTGCCGGCCCGGCCCGTTTGAAAATTCTCCTCCATTCCGCCGGCCCGGCAGCGGGCCGGGCCGGGTACGGGCCTCGGGCCAAGCCCGGGCCCGTGCAGACCTCTAGCTTGACTACTCTTAAGAAATTATGAAAACGGCTCGTGTGCCGCGGCAAACTAATGTGAGAGGGCATCAAGTGTGCCGCAAAAGTTTTCAGTAAAGTCCTGTTGAGTTGTTACGAAATAACAAAAGTGTCATTACTTCAAAATGCAACATTACAAATTCTTGAGTTTAATATGTCATCAGGTTTAGTGCTTGAATACTCTTAAGAAATTATGAAAACGGCTCGTGTGCCGCGGCAAACTAATGTGAGAGGGCATCAAGTGTGCCGCAAAAGTTTTCAGTAAAGTCCTGTTGAGGTGTTACGAAATAACAAAAGTATCATTACATCAAAATGCAACATTACAAATTCTTGAGTTTAATATGTCATCAGGTTTAGTGCTTGAATACTCTTAAAAAATTATGAAAACGGCTCGTGTGCCGCGGCAAACTAATGTGAGAGGGCATCATGTGTGCCGCAAAAGTTTTCAGTAAATTCCTGTTGAGGTGTTACGAAATAACAAAAGTATCATTACTTCAAAATGCAACATTACAAATTCTTGAGTTTAATATGTCATCAGGTTTAGTGCTTGAATAAATCTTAAGAAATTATGAAAACGGCTCGTGTGCCGCGGCAAACTAATGTGAGAGGGCATCATGTGTGCCGCAAAAGTTTTCAGTAAATTCCTGTTGAGGTGTTACGAAATAACAAAAGTATCATTACTTCAAAATGCAACATTACAAATTCTTGAGTTTAATATGTCATCAGGTTTAGTGCTTGAATAAATCTTAAGAAATTATGAAAACGGCTCGTGTGCCGCGGCAAACAAATGTGAGAGGGCATCAGGTGTGCCGCAAAAGTTTTCAGTAAATTCCTGTTGAGGTGTTACGAAATAACAAAAGTATCATTACTTCAAAATGCAACACCCAAATTCTTGAGTTTAATAAGTCATCAGGTTTAGTGCTTGAATACTCTTAAGAAATTATGAAAACGGCTCGTGTGCCGCGGCAAACTAATGTGAGAGGCCATCAGGTGTGCCGCAAAAGTTCTCAGTAAATTCCTGTTGAGATGTTACGAAATAACAAAAGTATCATTACTTCAAAATGCAACATTACAAATTCTTGAGTTTAATATGTCATCAGGTTTAATGCTTGAATACTCTTAAAAAATTATGAAAACGGCTCGTGTGCCGCGGCAAACTAATGTGAGAGGGCATCAAGTGTGCCGCAAAAGTTTTCAGTAAAGTCCTGTTGAGGTGTTACGAAATAACAAAAGTATCATTACTTCAAAATGCAACATTACAAATTCTTGAGTTTAATATGTCATCAGGTTTAGTGCTTGAATACTCTTAAAAAATTATGAAAACGGCTCGTGTGCCGCGGCAAACTAATGTGAGAGGGCATCAAGTGTGCCGCAAAGGTTTTCAGTAAAGTCCTGTTGAGGTGTTACGAAATAACAAAAGTATCATTACTTCAAAATGCAACATTACAAATTCTTGAGTTTAATATGTCATCAGGTTTAGTGCTTGAATACTCTTGAGAAATTATGATAACGGCTTGTGTGCCGCGGCAAACTAATGTGAGAGGGCATCAGGTGTGCCGCAAAAGTTTTCAGTAAATTCCTGTTGAGGTGCTACGAAATAACAAAAGTATCATTACTTCAACATGCAACATTACAAATTCTTGAGTTTAATATGTCATCAGGTTTAGTGCTTGAATACTCTTAAGAAATTATGAAAACGGCTCGTGTGCCGCGGCAAACTAATGTGAGAGGGCATCAAGTGTGCCGCAAAGGTTTTCAGTAAAGTCCTGTTGAGGTGTTACGAAATAACAAAAGTATCATTACTTCAAAATGCAACATTACAAATTCTTGAGTTTAATATGTCATCAGGTTTAGTGCTTGAATACTCTTAAGAAATTATGATAACGGCTTGTGTGCCGCGGCAAACTAATGTGAGAGGGCATCAGGTGTGCCGCAAAAGTTTTCAGTAAATTCCTGTTGAGGTGTTACGAAATAACAAAAGTATCATTACTTCAAAATGCAACATTACAAATTCTTGAGTTTAATGTGTCATCAGGTTTAGTGCTTGAATACTCTTAAGAAATTATGAAAACGGCTCGTGTGCCGCGGCAAACAAATGTGAGAGGGCATCAGGTGTGCCGCAAAAGTTTTCAGTAAATTCCTGTTGAGGTGTTACGAAATAACAAAAGTATCATTACTTCAAAATGCAACACCCAAATTCTTGAGTTTACTATGTTATGAGGTTTAATGCTTGGATATTCTTAAGGCTTTTCTTAACTGCTCTGCTCAAGAAGCGCAAAACGTTTTGACACATTTACAAATTCATTCTTAAGGCTGTTCTCAAATCGAAAAGGGCAAATTTACGACTTAAGTTTTAACTTATTTTTGTTCGAAAATGCATAAAACTAGCTGGTGTTGTTGATCAGAAACTATGTAATTGAGCTGTTTTTTCCTTTTTTTTTTTTTTTTTTTTTTTTTGCAAACGCAATAGATCTTTCAGAAAATGTTGTCAAAGTGGGCGTTTTGAACCGAATTTCCGTGCGAAGGAAGAAAAAGCACTCAAGAGCGGGCGAAAAACGCATTTGTCACGTGATCAAAAAGGATTATAACTCAATAGGTAATTGATTGATCCAAAAATGGAAAAAACAGTTCAATTCCAAATTGCTTCCATGGCCAGGCTTTTTCAATTTTATACCTTTCCGTTAAAAAATGAATTTGTAAACGTGTCAAAACGTTTTACGCTTGTTTAGCAGAGCAGTTAAGAACAGCCTTAACGAAAAGATATAAAATTGAAAAGCCTGGCCATGGAAGCGATTTGGAATTGAACTGTGTTTTGCATTTTTTGATAAATAAATTACCTATTGAGTTATAAGCGATTTTGATCACGTGACAAACACACTTTTCGCCCTTCGCTGACTGGGTTTTCTGCTTTCTTCGGGAACTTCGGTTCAAAACGTCAACTTTGACACTATTTTCTGAAAGATCTATTGCGTTTGCGAAAAAAAAAAAAAAAACAGCTCGATTACATAGTTTCTGAACAACAAAACCTGCTAGTTTCATACATTTCCGAACAAAAATAAATTAAAAATGTCAGAAAGTTGCCCTATTGGATTTGAGAACATCCTTAATAAAATATGAAAACGTCTTGTGTGCCGCGAAAAACTGGTGCCCCGTGAGAGGACCTCAGGTGTACGATGAAGATGATTACGTGAACTCCAGTCAACCACTCGCAAAGAGTTCGAATAATCGATGTTTTGTTGATCGGCTGCCACCACCAATATATGTGAGACGGATGTGAGACACAATGGTGAGAAGGATAATAACTGAATACTAATCCATTTGATATTTTAAAAAATAATTTATTTACAAATTATTTACATAAAAAAACATTATTTACGATTATAAGCTCGGATGTAGCAAATCCTGCCCAAGACTAAGTTAGATGTTAAAATAATGTCTACGTACTGGGTAGTATTATTAAACTACGCGCTATTCCCTTCTCACTTCATCGAACTCAGCAAGGCTAAACGAACCACTGAGGTATCCTGCTTCGTATACACGTTTCTCCCGCAGGAGTGTTTTCTCAGGAACACTTTCACGGGCAAATCCACGGCTCCAACCTCCAGCCTTTACCTACAAGACTTCAGCCAAGATTACTCAACACGCTCTCTCAGCTTTTACCTCGAGAGAAAAAAAAGTGGATGTCCTCTCTGGTACAATCAAGGAATCACCTTATCGAAGAACCACTCTATTTCCGCATACACATTTCTCCCCGCAGGAGTCAATATTTTCTCATGAACACTTTCACTGGCAAATCCACTACTCAAATCTCCAGTCTCACTCCACGAAATTCCAGCCAAGACTAACACACTCTCTCAGCTTCTACCGCCAGAGAAAAAGCACGTAGAGGTCTCCCCTGTACAATCACTGGATCAATTTATCTCCCACTGAACTTCGTTTCCTTGCTCAGTCATTCAGTAGAGATTACCAAGGACTTCTTTTGTTTCTTCATCTATGATTGGCGTATCTTTTGCATATTCCAAGTGTTACACGAACGCTTTCAGAAACGACTGAAAGTCATGAAATGAGGTTCTCATCAGAGTGAACAGGTGTCTCATAAATGAGACATCTGGAACGTACGAACGGGCACGCCAATCACTTGCTACACGCTGCCAGGTATGTATCGATGTTCTTTGGTGGCACATTTGGTCACTTACTGTAATTGTTATGTCAATAAAATGCTTGTTTTCATTTCCTCCGCATTTCTTGTGTTTCGCCAAAACTTTTCATTTCCGACCCCACATTGCTAAACCAAAATTGCTTCTTTATGTGTACTTCAGCTTCCCGTACAGTTTGGCACATGAATTTGGAGACACCCTGTATATATAGTTTTCTTAAAGAATCACAAACTCTTATCTTTAATCAAACTTACAAAATATTGGCATAGTGTATAAGCAGTAAATATGTACACCATTAATTTTGTTTTTTATTTCTAAAAGAGAATGCTTTAACTTCCTCTGAAACCTCCAATCATGTTTACATCTAAATTTAGGGATAATTAAGTTAAGTGAATGAATTACTCGCGGGAATGTTACAGAATCGGTTTTCTCTTTACACTCGAATAACAGGGATTTCAAAATGGAGAAGAGGTGGTCCATAGTGTAATCTCATTAAGAGTATAAGAACATGGTACAAGGAAGTAAAAACCTTTAAGATAAGGAAATGATTTTTTTTCTGCGTATTTACCAATGCTTGGTTTTAAACCTCTTAAAATCATGTTTATACCGTAATTCGAAAATAATATTTATCTACACATGCGGAATTTTAAAAAAAAATTTTAATTTAGATTAACAAATACCGGGTCGTGTTTTTAGTTGCGTTTGTAATTATACACTATATGGCCAAAGGTGACCGATCACTTGCGATTTTAGGCGTTTTGTTAAATATCTAGAAAACTACATGAGGAATTAACCTGAAGTTGCAGGTGTGTACACAGTATAGTATAGGTCAGGGTCGGCGATCCTATGGCACGCGTGCCACTTTCTGCACGCCAAAGAATAATTTTGGCACGGCGCGGCGTTAATTATAATTATGTCTCTAAATGAGGATACAACGATTTTATACAAAATAAACGAACTGAGATGATCTGATTCGATTCTAAATTCGATTAATTGCAAATTGAAGAATTTTAATCTTACTCAATATGGTTTCGAAAATTTACCAAAGAAAACTATCAAAATAGAAAGATTATTACCGATGGTAAATTATGGCAACTTGGAAATTAATTTCAGAGCTATTTAAATAAACTGCCTTTTTTAAAAATTTTAATAATTTTGTCTACTATTTATATCTGTGAGCCATCATTTTCGCAAATGCATAATACAAAAAGAGTGGTTGCCATATTAAATTCATTTAGTTAGCATTCTGTTGAAATTAACTGAGCATGAAAACGATATTAATTATTTTTCATCCGAGATACAACAATTAATCAAATTATGTTTTTAATTAATTTCTAAAATATAATTGTTTCTATAATTATTGCAGTGTAATACTTACATGTATGTTACTCATTTTAGGAAATATCTTAATAAGTAATTTTCAAGTAGTTTTGATTCATTATATTTCAAGCCACTAAATTTGTTTTTTAGTTGGCCCGTCAAGGTCAAGTAAAATATTTTTTGAAAAAAAATTGGCACGCGACTATAAAAAAGTTCGCCAACCCTGGTATAGGTCATATATTTCCGCGAAGATTTTTTCCTGAAACCCCATAGGGGATCGTCAACAAATTGAAAAAGAACGATAACCCTGTAAAAACAAATGTAGCAAAGGCGTTCAAACTGTAGATTATTAATAAGTGGCTTATTGTAATATACTGTGTTCATTTTTATGAGGATAACATGTATACCCGTAGAGAAATTAAGGTTTTTATAAAAACAGCCCCAAATTTCGCCAAGTTTTTTGCTTATAATTTGCAGAGTTCTTAATATAAAAAAAAGTTCTTTTCAGAAAATATGACAAACAATATTGTACACAACACTTTGCAATCAGAATTAAAAAATAATAAAAATTGGATGGAAAATGAGCAGGTTTACTAAAAAATGTTTCACTGCACATACGCGAATGCAATCAAAATATAATGTGCATAATGTATTAGCTAAGTATATAGAGCAACTTTTGTGAAAATCTCAAAATCATAGCTTGAAAATTCTGAAAATAATCGTCGATAGAATAGCTCGAAATCCGTTGTTCCCCAAAACAAGCAAAAAGATCAGGGGTTGTATCAAATATTTATTGATTAGTGCCAAGATAGCGTACACAATGTTGCACGTACTACTATATTTAGATACAGCCCCTGATCTTTTTGTTTGTTTTGGGGAACAACGGATTTCGAGCTTATTCTATCGACGATTATTTTCAGAATTTTCAAGCTATGATTTTGAGACTTTCACAAAAATTGCTCTATATACTTAGCTAATACATTATGTACATTATATTTTAACGCCTTCGGGACGGGAGCATTTTACGAAATTTTTAATATTTTGTCACCGTTTTTTAAAAACAGAAATTTGTGTCTTCTTGAATCGAGAAAATGAGCTGATAAAATAAGGCAAATTTTACAGTAAAATTTTACTGGTGAGGAAAAACAAGGATTCTGAGCGCTTCATGCGGCACGTATATGTGCCGCTCGTTCCCAATGGGTTAATTGCATTCGCGCATGCGCAGTGAAACATTTTTTTGTAAACCTGCTCATTTTTCATCCAATTTTTATTATTTTTAATTCTGATTATTATTATTGCGATTCTGATTATTATTATTCTGATTGCGAAGTATTGTGTACAATATTGTTTGTCATATTTTCTGAAAAGAACTTTTTTTAATATTTAGAACTCTGCAAGTTATAAGCAAAGAACTTGGCGAAATTTGGGGCTGTTTTTATAAAAACCTAAATTAATCTACGAGTGTTTATGCTATCCTCATAAAAATGAACACAGTATATTACAATAAGCCACTTATTAATAATCTACAGTTTGAACGCTTTTGCTACATTAGTTTTTACAGGGTTATCCAAAAGATATTGTTCTTTTTCAATTTGTTGACGGTCCCCTATGGGGTTTCAGGAAAAAATCTTCGCGGAAATGTATGACCTGTGCTATACTGTTTACACACCTGCAGTTTCAGGTTAATTCCTCATGTATTTTTCTAGATGTTTAACAAAACCTCTAAAATCGCAAGTGATCGGTCACCTTTGGCCATATAGTGTATAAACACGTAGCACCTATACACTATATGGTAAAAGGTGACCGGTCACTTGCGATTTTAGACCTTTTATGGGGACCTTATTTAGACCTTTTTTTTAATATGGGGCAGTACAACCTTGACTAAATTGTTTTTAATATGATCATGATGGTGCTTTTAGCAATTGGAATTACGTTTCCAAAACTAATGGCTTAGAAATTAGCTGTTGTTGACGGATAAAAGAGAGAAACCTATATAGCATACGATTCATATAAAGAAAAGTTTTAGGGGTATAAAGAAGAGTTTAAAGAAGATAGAAAATAATTTTAAACCCACACTTAAATAAAATTCATGTTGCTTTGAGACATATCGCAAAATAATTTTTTATGCATTGGCATTAAAAAAAAGTTAGATATTCTAATTCAGACATTCTGAAATATAATATACGAGTTTCTTTTTTATATATGAACCTTTAAATTGGAAAATCATGACTTGAATATGCGAAATATAAATTTTAAACATATAAAAAAACATTTTAAAGCATTGAGTTCTAAAAAGAAACAAAGAAATTTGACAAAATGCAACCAAAAATAAGTATCTCGCGTGAGTATTATGAATTTACTGGCACAGAAAAAATATATTTTGTAAGTAAAATTTCAAATTAACTATATGCGACATATTAAAAAGCAGTAAACCAACGTTTAAAATGCACAAATAATGCGTGAAAAGGAGCAAACAGCTGTTTCGAATCTACAGCGATATTCTTCTTCAGTGCAAGATACGGAAAAAGGAACAGCGTGCTAGAAAAAGCAACGCTTGTGCATTTTAAACGTTGGTTTACTGCTTTTTAATATTCCTGCACAAAGGCTTTAATTGCTATTTTAATATATGCGACATATTTCTGATTGCAATGACATATTTCAATTCACCTAAACACAAAATTATGATTTCAGTAATTATCTTGCCCAGATATTGCAGATGCAAATGAAATTTTTCCTTCAAAAAGCATTTGATGAATTTTATCTTTGTTTTTCCGTTATGTCTTTCCTAAGGAGCATTCTAAAAATATACCAAGGGAATATATACTAAAGTTGTTGCAATGCGATTGAAAAATATAATTTCTACAAACATAAATTTATTACAAAGTATTCAATCCGATTTCATATAAATTTCATTTTCATTAAAAATGGTAATTTTGAATACACTAGCAAAAACCTGCTTTGTTTTGATTCGCGAAGCATTATTTAAAAGAATAAATATTTGAAAATAACACTATTTTTTTATATTATTTTTGCATCTTTTTAAAGCAAAAACTTTATTTTATGTTTTGGCGTATTTTAATTTTACAAATGTAAATTCAGCCAAATAACTAAGAATTTCCTTGGAATTTTTTATTTATGATATAACGAATTTAACAATTAATTTTATTTATTTACAATTCTTTGGTTGTCACTTTACAAACAAAAAATTATAATATAATTCTTTTAAAATGCGTAAGTACCGTCTGCGAAAATGATTTCACATAATAAGAATAAATTTTGTATTTGAATTCTTAACACTGAAAAATACTTTTATAAATGTAAATTTGTAAATAACTGAATTTTCACGAATTTTAATTCATTAAAAATATGCTATAGTTTTCATAAAAAAGGGATTTTAAAAAATTTCATAAAAGAAATCGTGAAACTATTTAATTAAGCATGATTACTAACTATATAATCTATAATTACTAACTTCATGATTTATTTTTTCTTCTGAAAATATACGTGTTTCATTTTTTCCCTTTTTTATTTGCAAAAATGCGTCCGTAATGGAAAAACGTGTAAAATAAGTTAATTAAAATAATAAATTTTTTAAGGTTAATTCTGTAAAAAAAAAATAATATTGTGCAAATCAACAGATCATAATTTATTTTTATGTTTAATTTGAAGTCAAAATACTGAATAGTTTTTTTGTAAAGTGTACGACAAAATGTATTTTGTGTAACCTAGTAGAGGATTCGCTTCGCTTATCCTTATAATATATTGCAGTTCGCGTAAGTATCATTCTAATTTTTTTCCCCTTATAAACTGGGAATTTTAACGAGACTAATCAACTGTGTCAATTTAGCACTTTTTTTTTTAAATATAATTTTTAAACGGTGACTTACGCCCGAGAAATCTAAGTTTAATTACGTGAATTTTTATTCACATTGCTAACATAACGTAAAACCGACAGAGTGAAAAAGTATCCAGGTCAGGGTTCGAACCTGGGTCTTTGGTTCAGCGTACCAACGCCCTCCCATCTGACCCACCTGGAAAAACGCATTTTTTTTTTTTTTCATGTCTACCAGAATTTTCGAAATAATCTTCGGAAAGTAATCACGGAATGTCTCTCATAAAATAATAAAATAAAGCAAACTATAATATTCGGAGATTCTGGTTAATATTTTAAATAAAAAACATACTAATTTGGCAACACTGAAACAAAGACTTCAAAATACCTTAAACATAACAAACTGTTGCCGTACACATTTAAAATTATCTTGAAAAATGTTAAAAATTATCATATTATATTGTGTCAGTCTTGTTAAAAATGCCAGACATTGATATTTTCTGAACATACCATTATTAATAAAATCATAACTTAAACACATAATAAAATCATAACTCGAAGATGTCATTTTAATCAAAGCGCATTAAGAATATTTTATGTCAGGAAATAAATCGAAATTTTCAAAGCTATATTTAATTAAAGATGGCAGAAGGATATTATCAGTTTTAACTATATTATTGTCTCATACTTGCTACGTTTTTTTTTATAGCAGACAATATTTTCAGAGCATAATTTTATTAATACTAATACTAAGTTACTAATACTGTTATTAATTATTACTAATACTGTTTTATTAATACTAATACTGTTATAAATATTTATTATCCGATCCGGCCATCCTATGAGGTTTTCGAAACTATTTTTAAAGTGGGGTGTACATACAGTTATAATTAAATCTTTGAATTATTTTAAGAATGCCAGACATTGATATTTTCTTATAACACAGTCATTAATAAAGGTCAAATCAAAGCATTTTATAAATATTTTTCTTCCGGACATCACGTGAAATCTTCAGAGTTATATTTAAATTGGGATAACAAATGGAGTTTATTAATTTTAATTATGGTGCAATATTGTTTCTTTGTTATTTGTCTTTTCTTTTTGAATTATTTTAACAATACCAGAGATCGGTATTTTTAGAAAATACCTTTAATAATAATGGTCAAATAAAAACATTTTATAAATATTTTTTCTTCAGGATATCACGTGAAATCTTAGAAGCTATATTTAAAGCGAGATAAGAAATGCAATTTATCAGTTTTAATTATGCTGCATTATTGTCTGTTTGTTATTTGCCTCTATTTTGTAGAATTGTTTTAACAATGCCAGACATTGATGTTTTCCAAACGTACTTATTAATAAGTGTCAAATCAAAGCATTTTATAAATATTTTTCTTCGGAACTCACGTGATGTCTTCGAAGGTTTATTTAAAGAGAGATGATAAATAGAGTTTATTTGTTTTAATTATAGTGCATTATTGTGTCTTTATTATTGTCTCTGTCTTGTTGAATTATTTTAACAATGTGAGGCATTGGTATTTTTCGAAAATACCTTTATTAATAATTGTAGAATCAAAGCATTTTATAAATATTTTTCTTCTGATATCACGTGAAATCTTCGAAGCTGCATTTAAAGCGAGATATGAAATGCAGTTTATTAGTTTTAATTATGGTGTATTATTGTCTCTTTGTTATTTGCCTCTTTAGAGAATGCATTGAAGGGAGATGATAAAAATATCTCGGTGACTCAAATAATCAGAAGGTTTTGTAGAAAAATAAACTTTATTAACATAACAACACATAGTCAAATATTCGCCATCGTCACTGACAGAATAATCTGCCGCTCTCTGCAGAGTTCGAATGTTACTGCGTCACGTGACTTCAAAAGCTCTCCGCAGAAAACGCGGGGGGAGGAAATGCGCCTCATTGCTATTGGCTGGCTCCTCGCGTGCGAGAGAGAGAGAAATAGCAGACGGCTACAGAGTATGCCCCCAGTGACGAAGTCGCGATTACAAAAAGGTAGCAATTAATAAGATACATAAGAAAGGTCTTGCGTAAAATTAAAGTACATATGATGCAAAAAAAAAAGAAAATATATTATGCATTACATGAAAAACAATACTTTTGAGAAGGAAATAATATGCACACTATATACATCAAATGTTTTAAACAATATAATCCGTAACGAGATGTTTCGGAAAACGAACTTTACGACCAGATTTGGTGGTAGGGTGTTCAACAGGAGTAGTTAGAAAATTTATGGGCTCATTTTGTTTTTGAGGCTGGGAAGGTGAAATAGAATCTGCTAATTGATATGCAGGTTTAATGCGATCAATAGATACAGTACAGCGCTTCCCGTTTATTTCCAAGTCAAACGTTTTCTCAGACCCGTCAATCACTCGATGAGGTCCTGTATAAGGGGGTGATAAGGGAGGACTGACTTTATCTGATCTAAGAAACACGTGTGAACAGGTTTTTAATGAGGGATTGACATAAATTTTAGGATTGCCGTGCATTGCAGTGGCAATGGGATTTAACTTTCTCATTTTTTTAGTTAACTCAGTCACGTATGTAAGAGTAGGTGGTTGATTTATAGTTTCAGTGTTAATGAGATCAGAGGGTAGTCTGATATTTGTGCCATAAACAAGTTGAGCACAGGTCGCTTGGATATCATTTTTAAGAGCAGTGCGTAAACCAAGTAAGACAATGGGGAGGATTTCAGTCCATTGAATTTGATTGTGAGCTTTAAGAGAGCTCTTAAGATGGCGATGGAATCTTTCAATAAAACCGTTAGACTGTGGATGGTATGCTGTAGTTCTGATGCGTTTACATCCTAATCTATCTGTAAGCTCTTTGAAAAGAGTGGACTCAAAATTTCTACCCTGATCAGTAGTGATGGTAACAGGGGTTCCAAATCTGGAGATCCAACTGTGTATCAATGTACGAGCAGTTGTTTCTGCAGTCATATCAGATGTGGGTATAACTTCGGGCCATCTCGTGAACCTATCAATGATGGTCATGCAATACTGATTGCCATCGGATGATGGTAAAGGTCCGATAAAATCAATATGAATATGGGCAAAACGAGCATCAGGTTCAGAGAATGTACCAATTGGTGATTTGGTGTGTTGAAAGATTTTAGCTTTTTGACATTTCGTATAGCTGCGAACCATAGATTTTATATCCTTACGCATGCCAGGCCATACAAATCGTTTAGAAATTAAATCTAATGAAGCTGAGATACCAGGATGCGAGAAATAATGTAAGGTTGAAAAAACTGATTGTCGCATACTTTTAGGAACAAATGGTCGAGGATGTTTTTGTGACATATCGCAATATAAATGTATATTTTCGAGTGGAAAATAATGTTTTTCTAATTTTAATGAAGTGGTGTCAAATTTGAGAAGTTGTTTTAGCTCTTCATCATTTGTTTGGGCAGTGGCAAACTCTTTAAAATCTAACACATTAGAAGAAATTGAATCTATCTCAATTCGAGATAATGCATCGGCCACAATGTTGTCAGAGCCTTTGGTATATCTAATATCAGTAGAAAACTGTGAAATATAGTCTAAATGTCTCAATTGACGTGGGCTACATTTATCAGGGTTTTGTTGAAATGCGAATGTAAGGGGGTTTTGGTATGTATAAATAATGAAATTCCGACCTTCTAGCATGTGTCTGAATTTTTTTATAGAACAATAAATAGCAAATAATTCACGATCATAAGTAGACCAATTTCTTTGAGATTTATTTAATTTACAGGAATAAAATGCTATTGGTTCCCATTGGTTTTCGGAGAGATGCATTAAAGATCCACCAATTGCGACATTGCTGGCATCGACCCATAAGCTTAGCTGGGCGCCAGGAATTGGATGTCGTAATAATGTAGCTCGAGCTATAGCTTCTTTTGAAGCAGTGAAGGAAAGAATGGCTTCATCGTTCCATTGTAATTGCTCAGTTTTGTTAGCATTGGAACTGGGATGTTTTTTCGTATTTTTGTGTCCTTCTAAGAATTTAACGAGTGGAGCTAAAATATCGGCAGCTTTGGGAATGCACCGTCGATAAAAATTGAAAAGACCTAAGTAGCGTCTTAGTTGAGTTAAGGTAGAGGGCTGGGGGAAATCTAGGATGCATTTTACAAGATCAGGTAAGGGTTCAATTCCTGCAGCTGAAAGTTTGAATCCTAAAAAATCGATAGTGGATTGGCCAAATTTACATTTATCAACATTAATACACAGACCATACTCTTTAAGTCTAGAAAACAACAACTCAAGGTGTTCTAAATGTTCAGTTTCATTATTTGATGCAATTAGAAAATCATCAAGGAATGCGTAAACAAATCCTAAGTCACGAATTACGTCATAAATAAATCGTTGAAAAGTTGAGGAAGCGTTACAAAGGCCGAATTGCATACGAGTGCTTTCGAAAAGTCCGAATGGAGTGCAAATCGCAGTTTTATGTACATCATCAGGATTTATGGGGATTTGATGGTAGGCTTTTACTAGATCAATGTGACTGAAGATTTGTTTACCATGTAATTCAGCAGTGAAATCTGCGATACAAGGGATAGGATATTTTTCTTTAACAGTTTGTGCATTTAGAGCACGATAATCACCAACAGGTCTCCAATCGACAGATCCTTTCTTCGGCACCAGGTGCAAAGGCGAAGAGTAATTACTTTTAGAAGGTCTCATATGACCGAGTTGTAGCATGTGCTGAAATTCAGCTTTGGCAATTTTTAACCGATCTGGAGCTAGCCGTCTAGGCTTAGCAGCGACTGGAGGCCCCTTAGTGTTTATATAATGCACAGTATTATGCTTAACCGGTTGGTTAGGATCCGGTAATTTCGTGATTTCAGGAAATTTAAATAATAATTTACCATATATATCATTTACAACATTGGGTTTCACAGAAAATATATTACAAGTACTTAATATAGCAGGAGCTTTTAAATTAGTAGTGGAATCAATAAGACGACGATTCCGTAAATCAAGTTTTAAATTAAAATTATGCAAAAAATCAGCTCCTAAAATAGCACATGAAACATCACAAATATAAAAAGAATATGTAAAATTTCGGCGTAGGCCTAAGTTGATATTAATACATTTACGACCATACACATTAATTTTTGTGCCATTAGCAGCACGAAAGGTTTGAAGAACAGGCTTAGTTTTGTCATTTTTATTCGCGGCCACAAGTGTGGCATCAGATCCAGAATCGACTAGAAAACACATACCTGTATTTCTGTCTCTAACGAAAAGGCGACGAGAAGGTGCTGGGGAGAAGTCTGTCGCTGCTACTCTTCCCGCTTCTGGTTTTCCGAATAAGAACAAGGCGCTAGGCACTTTTTTGCTTTTTCTTGATATTTTTGGTGATACCAACACAATGTTGCATCCCTATGGCGGGACTGAGAACGATTTCGCTGATGGTTAACACTTCTAGATACACTTCTTGAACGACGAAGATGAGCGACCTCTTGGCGTAATGCTTGGATTTCTTTTACGAGCATATCAATGGCTGGTGGTGTCTGAGATTCAGTTGTTGGTGTTCGAATCGAAACAGAACTAATGTTGGAAGGCGTTAATTCAATTATTCTATCAGCAATATCCGCCGCTTTATCTGGAGTAATTTTTTCAATGGAAGCTAGAATCGTTTGCACAGTGGTTGGCATTTGTTGAGTAAACAGTTCTAGAAGAAGATCGTTACTAATATTATGGCTTTCAGCCCGTCTTTTCATTAATCGAAGTAATTCAGTTGGCTTTCTGTCACCCAGGCTTTCTCCAGCTAGCAGTTTCCGTATTTCTAAAGTACGACTTTCTCCACAATGTTCGATAACTTTTGCTTTCAAAATCTGATAAGGATCAGTAGGATCAGGACTCATAATTATATCTCGAACCATAGTAGCAGTAGCAGGCGGTAGATGCGCTACAACATAATTATATTTTGTTTTCGACTCAGTAATAGCTTTAGGAGTAGCTAAGTCGAATGTGCTTTCCAGCATATGAAACCATAATGTAGGGTCCACAGGGATATAGGGTGGAATGACTACGGCAGATGTTTCAGCAGTTGCCATTTTGCTAGTTAAACAAAACGTTCCATGAAACAGTTGAATAGTTCGACGGTCTATGAAATAGTTGAAGGTTCAAAAATCCGCGGTCACCATTTTAGAGAATGCATTGAAGGGAGATGATAAAAATATCTCGGTGACTCAAATAATCAGAAGGTTTTGTAGAAAAATAAACTTTATTAACATAACAACACATAGTCAAATATTCGCCATCGTCACTGACAGAATAATCTGCCGCTCTCTGCAGAGTTCGAATGTTATTGCGTCACGTGACTTCAAAAGCTCTCCGCAGAAAACGCGGGGGGAGGAAATGCGCCTCATTGCTATTGGCTGGCTCCTCGCGTGCGAGAGAGAGAGAAATAGCAGACGGCTACACCTCTATCTTGTAGAATTTTTCAACAATGCCAGACATTGATGTTTTCCGAACATAGTTATTAATAATGGTCCAATCAAAGCATTTTATAAATATCTTTCTTCGGAATGTCACGTGAAGTCTTCGAAGCTCTATTTAAAGAGAGTTGATAAATAGAGTTTATTAGTTTTAATTATGGCGCATTATTCTATCTTTATTAATTGTCTCTATCTTGTTGAATTATTTTAACAATGTGAGGCACTGGTATTTTTCGAAAATACCTTTATTAATAATTGTAGAATCAAAGCATTTTATAAATATTTTTCTTCAGATATCACGTGAAATCTTCGAAGCTGCATTTAAAGCGAGGTATAAAATGCAGTTTATTAGTTTTAATTATGGTGTATTATTGTCTCTTTGTTATTTGCCTCTATCTTGTAGAATTTTTCAACAATGCCAGACATTGATGTTTTCCGAACATAGTTATTAATAATGGTTAAATCAAATCATTTTATAAATATTTTTCTTCGGAACTCACGTGAAGTCTTCGAATCTCTATTTAAAGAGAGTTGATAAATAGAGTTTATTAGCTTTAATTATGGCGCATTATTGTCTCTTTTTTATTTGTCTCTATCTTGTTGAATTATTTTAACAATGTGAGGCATTGGTATTTTTCGAAAATACCTTTATTAATAATGGTCAAATCAAAGCATTTTATAAATATTTTTCTTCGGAACTCACGTGAAGTCTTCGAAGCTCTATTTAAAGAGAGTTGATAAATAGAGTTTATTAGCTTTAATTATGGCGCATTATTGTCTCTTTTTTATTTGTCTCTATCTTGTTGAATTATTTTAACAATGTGAGGCATTGGTATTTTTCGAAAATACCTTTATTAATAATGGTCAAATCAAAGCATTTTATAAATATTTTTCTTCGGAACTCACGTGAAGTCTTCGAAGCTCTATTTAAAGAGAGTTGATAAATAGAGTTTATTAGCTTTAATTATGGCGCATTATTGTCTCTTTTTTATTTGTCTCTATCTTGTTGAATTATTTTAACAATGTGAGGCATTGGTATTTTTCGAAAATACCTTTATTAATAATGGTCAAATCAAAGCATTTTATAAATATTTTTCTTCAGGATATCACGTGACATCTTCGAAGCTGCATTTAAATCGAGATGAGAAATGCAGTTTATTAGTTTTATGGTGCATTATTGTCTCTTTGTATATTTGCCTCTATCTTGTCGAATTTTTCAACAATGCCAGACATTGATGTTTTCCGAAAATAGTTATTAATAATAGTACAATCAAAGCATTTTATAAATATTTTTCTTCGGAATGTCAAGTGAAGTCTTCGAAGCCCTATTTAAAGAGAGATGATAAATAGAGTTTATTAGTTTTAATTATGGCGCATTATTGTCTGCTCATTATTTGTCTCTTTCTTGTTGAATTATTTTAACAATGCGAGACATTGGTATTTTTTGAAAATACCTTTATTAATAAGGGTCATATCAAAGCCTTTTATAAATATTTTTCTTCGGGATATTACGTGCAATCTTCGAAGCTGCATTTAAAGAGAGATGAGAAATTCATTTTATTAGTTTTAATTATGGTGCATTATTGTCTGTTTGTTATTTGCCTCTATCTTGTAGAATTTTTCAACAATGCCAGACATTGATGTTTTCCGAACACCAGTTATTAATAATGGCCAAATCAAAGCATTTTATAATTATTTTTCTCCAGGATATCACGTGAAATCTTCGAAGCTGCATTTAAAGTGAAATGAGAAATGCAGTTTATTAGTTTTAATTATGATGCATTATTGTCTCTTTGTTACTTGCCTCTATCTTGTAAAATTTTTCAACAATGCCAGGAATTGATGTTTTCCGAACACAGTTATTAATAATGGTCAAATCAAAGCATTTTATAAACATTTTTCTTCAGGATATCATGTGACATCTTCGAAACTGCATTTAAAGCGAGATGAGAAATACAGTTTATTAGTTTTAATTATGGTGCATTATTGTCTCTTTGTTATTTGCCTCTATCTTGTCGAATTTTTCAACAATGATAAACATTGATGTTTTCCGAACACAGTTATTAATAACGGTAAAATCAAAGCATTTTATAAATAGTTTTCTTCAGGATATCACGTGACATCTTCGAAGCTGCATTTAAAGCGAGATGAGAAATGCAGTTTATTAGTTTTAATTATGATGCATTATTGTCTCTTTGTTATTTGCCTGTAGAATTTTTCAACAATGCCAGACACTGATGTTTTCCGAACACAGTTATTAATAATGGTCAAATCAAAGCATTTTATAAATATTTTTTTTTAGAATGTCGCATGAAGTCTTCGAAGCTCTATTTAAACAGAGATGATAAATAGAGTTTATTAGTTTTAATTATGGCGCATTATTCTCTCTTTATTATGTGTCTCTTTCTTGTAGAATTATTTTAACAATGTGAGAGTTTGGTATTTTTCGAAAAAACCTTTATTAATAATGGTCAAATTAAAGCACTTTCTAAATATTTTTCTTCTGGATATCACGTGAAATCTTCGAAGCTGCATTTAAAGAGAGATGGGAAATGCAGTTTATTAGTTTTAATTATGGTGCATTATTGTATCTTTGTTATCTACCTGGGGGGGGCCGAAAATGACACCTCCATACAGGGTCACGCGACAGAGTAGTGATTAGTACAAAATAGACAGAATATTACCTCGTCCTGGGTTGTGAAAGGACAGATGAGGTAATATTAATTTTGGAGATTAGTTTTGGCAACAACACAAGAACGACTTATTTAACGTTCTAACCTGTCACTGAAGACTGGAAGATTGATAAAAAAAAATATTTAATTTTGAAATTTCCTAATTTCAAATTATCAATATTCATAAAATTAATTATAATCTGAAAAGTAAAGGATAAAAGAATAATTCAAAGAAAAGATAGAAAATGCACATATATAATCATTTTTATATTTTCACATATAATATTCGCATTCAAATATCTTTTTATTGCTTTGTTATTATCTTTCGCATCATTATTCAGCTTATTCATTTGTACATATAAATTTTAATTCACATTATAAAAATAAGTCTTTCAAATTGCTCACAGCACGGATCCAAACATAAGGGGCTTCTGCGCCAAAATACTAATAAGTTTCTATTTGAATATTATTACTATTTTTATTATTATTTTGTTTTTTGAAACACTTAAAGTGTTAATAATCCGAACATCACTTAAATTTGGAATATAAGAATAAATCATGTAAAATCAGTTATGCACAGTTTGATCATATAAAATAAACAATAAGCATAATTAAAAAAATGGAGTTAATTATAAATGTTCTTACCAAATAACTTTGATCAGTCAGGGCAGTATCCTTGTGATATACTAGTTAAATGTTTATCAAAAACACACTAAGTTCATGATTGTCTATCTGATTTGCATATATAGTTTATCACGCTGCGTTATATGCCACCAATTATTTCAGAGTCATTGAACTTGAATTAGGTGAGAATCTAATGATATCAATCCAGGTTTTATGGAAGGGCTTTTCTTCTCGGAGTCATTTGCTTCGATAATTGCCGCTCAGGTATGAATATTCTTCGTGTTATGTTCTTTAAAATTTACCTCAAAATCTGATTCATTTTGCATTCTAGTTTCTAGAAGTCCTCACTGCATACGTCACCTTCCAGAGTTTTCATCCCCGCATCGAGCTAGGAGATCTTCCTAAGATTCACAATCTGAATTATAGCTGCATCTTAATGAAGGCATTTTCATCCTCTGATCCTCGGGCATAATAATGATCCTGAACTCTAATATATTCTTAGTGATTCGTATAATACGTGACCTCTTTCAGCGAGAACTTGGTCTTCACAACTTAAATGTAGTAGCATAGTTGCAGGTAAATTGGCCTCTTGAAAATACACAGCATATTGTAAGAAAATTTTGTAGTCTTATGAAAGCAGCATTATTTTTTAGAAAAATTCGAGACTTAAAAGTCAGGACATTCTGGTGAGGAATAGTGGAGAGTTAGTTGTAAGAACTTTTTCGACAAATTCTGGAATTCGACCGAATTATGGAAGGGCTTATTTTTTTCAGTCTTAATTATCCCATTGGTTATTCCGTTTCGTCTCCTTATTGGTAATTCCAGAGTTCTTAATGCTGGTTCGTGTTTGGTCCCCTATAGTTGGACTTTTTTTTTTCTTTCCCTTCACATAGTTAATTTTTATGAGTCTTAGTTCTGACTTCGCGTGGGATGGTTGCCACACATGTTGAAGTACTATAAATTCATCTTTGTCAGTTGTAAATTTATTGCTAAAAGCATCATAAATTTTCTGTCAGCCTACTATTTATTCCATGTCAGAATATGGCGTCCATAGTGCTTTCATTATCACTAATTGCCCTATTTTCAGTCTGGTCTATTTGGGGACTTTTATTACATTGTTTACACATATCAAATATTATTAAAATTCCAGATTATTCATATTATATCAAAATATACTCGGTATTCTTATTCCTTACTTTTTTGCAAACAGACTGATACCTGTAAGCCTATATTTATTTGTTTCTATGCACATTATAATGCTTATTAATTTAAATATACCACTGTTACTGGGAGTACTTTTCTTTATTTAATTTAATTTATTTATTATTTAATAAAGAATTAGCTTTCAACAATTAGATAATTATTTTTTAATCTGATTGGATCGTGTTAATTATTCAATTATTTAAAATTAATTACCAAGTTTTGTTGTATAGTTTTCTTTACAACACTGCCTCTATCTTCTAGAATTGTTTTATCAATGCCAGGCATTGATATTTTCCGAACATAGTTATTAATAATGGTCAAATCAAAGCGTTTTATAAATATTTTTCTTCGGAACGTCACGTGAAGTCTTCGAAGCTTTATTTAAAGAGAGATGATAAATAGAGTTTATTAGTTTTAAATATGGTGTATTATTGTCCCTTTATTATTTGTCTCTACCTTGTTGAATTATTTTATCAATGCCAGACATTGATATTTTTCGAACATACCGTTATTAATAATGGTCAAATCAAAGCATTTTATAAATATTTTTCTTCAGGACATCACGTGAAATCTTCGAAGTTATATTTAACAGGAGATGACTGATGAAGTTTATTAGTTTTAAACAACACTTTTACAGGCGATCAACTACAAATCTTTCTGCTGAGGCTCTTGTCGATCTTAAAGATAAAAGATAAGGAGGCGCCGATATCGTTGTTTGAACGACAATGAAAACATCAGAAACTGCCTTGTGCGTTACAACATACTCTAATTATCCTGTCTCGCGTAATATTCTAATAAGCGAATGGATGATCGATGATTTTCAATTAACAAAATCGTTTCTTTTGCACGAATATTGTTTCGTCATGCTTAATTTCTTTCGAAAATGTTTAAAAAGATTTTATTAATGGTTTTTGACGCAGCTAAATATAATTCAATATTTTAATTACGGTCGGATAGATTCTCTTTTACATTTAATGAACGCTATGACAACTTGATGTTCTGGGAACGCTAATTGGATGTCTCATACATGTCAGCATGTGATATTGTATAATTATTATACGTTAATTATGGTTTGAGCAATCTTCTTAAAATATGTGGGAGAAATAAATTTCAGAGCAATTCTAAATATCATTAGGAATTGAAATATGTATGTTAAAAAGTAATTTTTCTGTAGTGTTAAAAGTAATTTTCGAATTTATTGTCATACGTTAGTGCTTGAATAACTGAAAAATTTTACGACACTTAGATATCAGACTACACTGTAAAAAAAAAAAAAAAAAAAAAAAAAAAAAAAAAAAAAGAAAGAAAAAAAGACGAGTATTTCTTAATCTCGAAAATTAAAATATAGCAATGAAAATATACAATAAACTCTTTCGAATAAATCACAATTCCAAAAAAGCTTTCTTTATCTTTAGTAACCTTAGAAAAGAATATATATTCGAGATTTTATGAAGCATTTATAAAAAATTTTTGATGCACTGATTTACGGAAATGTCTCCGAGTAGTTTTTATTGTGTATTAATCAGTTAACTCTACCCAATCCGTACAGAGGTGTAAAGCCGGTACAAATTACCAGGTCCCGGCTACAGTCCTGGTTTAAAAAAAAAAAAAAATAAAATAAAAAAATCCCTGCCGGCTCGGCCTACAGGCGCAGTAGATTTCGAAGTTAAGGCTGTTCTCAAATCCAAAAGGGCAACTTTCTGACATAAGTTTTAATTTATTTTTGTTCGGAAATGCGTGAAACTAGCCGTTTGTTGTTGTTCAGAAACTATATCATCGAGCTGTTTTTTCCGTTTTTTTTTTAAACGCAATAAGTCTTTCAGAAAATAGTGTCGAAATGGACATTTTGAACCGAGTTTCCGCGCGAACGGCAAATAAGCACTCGAGAGCGGGCAAAAACGTCGTTTGTCACGTGATAAAAAACGCTTATAACTCAATAGGCAATTGATTGATCAAAAAATGGAAAACACAGCTCGATTCCAAATTGCTTCCATGGCCAGGCTTTCCAATTTTATGTCTTTCCGTTAAAAAATGAATTTGTAAATGTGTCAAAACGTTATCCGCTTGTTGAGCAGAGCAGTTGAGAACAGCCTTAAGTACTAATTTCACCAACAAAAACTAAATCATGATTAAAGATAAGCATACTTTAACAATTTTATCTGGCCGCTTTTGACGAGTTTTTATTTTCATTTTTATATAAGAGCTGGTTTTATCAGAATCATGTTAAGGCCAGTATTTAAAAAATATTTTTCTATGCTCAACAATTCGAAATTTTCTGACGCATTTTCAGATTCATTTTTAAAAGGAAAAACATGAAACTTGCTGACGTGATTTTTTAAGACAGTTATAAGCGACCTATGTTTTCATTATTCCTTCAATTAATTAGAACTTCATTATAAACATGTTCTCAATATTTCATATATTCAATTCCATATTTTTCTTTTCCAACACAATCGTTTCGAGAAATTTGGTTCAAAATGCCCACTTTGACATCATTTAAAAAAATATATTCTGCTTCTATCAAAAAATCGACCATTACGGCACATTATGTAGTTTCTGAATAAGAGAACCAACCTACCAATTGGATGCGTTTGAAAACAAAAATGAATTTAAAAATGAGTCAGAAAATATGCAGTTTTGATTTGAGTACATCCTTAATTCAACCTCAATGTATTTTTATTACCGACTTCAAAAAAGGAGGAGGTTATCAATTCGACGCGTATGTATGTTTTTTTTTTTTTTTTTTTATGTATGTTCACCGATTGCTCCGGAACTTTTTGTCCGATTTATGTGATTTTTGTTTTAATTGAAAGAGGATACTCTCGAATTGGTACCACTTCCGTTTCATCGAAATTGGTTGAGTAGTTTTTTAGTAATTCAACAAAAACCAATAAAATGAAGGATTTCACCCAAATTATCTTACATTGTTGTAACCGGTTTCTCAATCATAAGCATAAAACTATGTATTCATATACGTTAGCGCCAAGTTTTCGCAAAACTTGGCGCAGTTACGTGAATTATCGCCAAATTTGGCGACCAAAATAAGTCGCCATAAATGAAGCCAACTTGGCTGTAACTGACAAATTTGGCGATATTCCCATTCAAATTCAGTACTGGATCTTCTCCAATCTGTTTCTTCGCATTTTCTAATCGACAGTCATATTTAAAATTCTCAATTGGCAATCGCATTCAAAATAATAATTTAATATACATTAATTAAATATACAACATTATTTCAAATGCTAAATAATACAGAAGCAAACTAACTTAATACAAAACAATAATTTAGTATGCAATAGTTTAGTTTAATTAAACACTGGCGGCACATAATATATATATATGTATAATATTGGTACTTCTTAGTTATCCCGTCGACCAAATTACTGTCGCCATATTGTAAGATTAAATGCCAATAATGGTTTGCCATTAATTAATTAATTGTAAGATTAAATGCCAATAATGGTTTGCCATTAATTAATTAATTGTAAGATTAAATGCCAATAATGGCCAATAAAAACATTAATTCGACGTTTTATATGTATTTTTATTAATGTTTTACTAATTTATTTGTTCTTTCGTTATTTAAAATAAAAATTATGTCAATTTGTATAATTTGGCGTGTTGTTTGGCGATTTATATAATTTGCAGAAATTGGTCGACGGGATAACTAAGAAGTACCATAATATTATATACATACCTATATTATATTATATTAAACAGTTATATGTATGAATGCTTTTTGATTGCCTTTAATATTTCCACTAGATAACATTAATGATAACTTTCCTGTATAGGGGCCTTGGGGAGAAAATGAAAATTTCACGTATATTTTCTGACAACCTATTAACTGTCTCATTACTACTTAGTTATCCCGTCGACCAATTTCGCCAGATTATATAAATTGCCGAACCACTCGCCAAATTATACAAATTGACATAATTTTTATTTTAAATAACGAAAGAACAAATAAATTAGTATAACATTAATAAAAATACAAATAAAACGTCGAAATAAAAATCACTTGATGACGTAAACACATGTATCTTGCTTGAAGTCAAGTGAATGTGACATTTACGATCAACCATTATTGGCATTTAATCTTATAGTTTGGCGATGGATTTTTGGTCGACGGGATAAGTAAGTAGTACCACTGTCTCATATACACAAGCAAGTTTTTCAATATTTATAAATATATTTATTATAAACAACCATTTGTCTACTTTTATATGCAAACAGAAGTTAAGTCAAGATCTATATGCTGTTAAAGTACAAGATAAACAACATAGAAATAAATAAAAGGAGTTACTCTAATTAGTATTACAGGCGGCATTGTTATGGTGCGGTGTATTTACATGGCACAGAACTTAAACATCAGTAGGCATAAGCATAATGGCAAAAGCAAGTCAGTGAGTTACGCAGTCATGAAAACATTTGAATTGTATCAAGAAATGAGAGCAAGTAAATTTGAATCAGATTGCCCGATAAAGGCAAAAAGTGTGCGATACTAACAGCAAACATGGTTTAAAGGAAATGCGAATATCATAAGTTGCTTCCGAAAGTTCTATATGTTCTATATGTTTTGCAGTACTATACTCACTAAAATACGTCAGTTACTATGCAGACCAATGACACTTTAACCAAGACTATTAAATGAGCATGACGATGAATTTTTAATCTTCCGTAATCGAGCCCACAGTTAAGGCTAGCGTGAAACAAAACAAAAAAAAAAATATCAGCAGCAATTGGTTTAATGTAAATGTGGGTATCATAAAATATTTAATTCGCAAAACGCTTCAATGCACCAAATCATATTAGCTCAGAAACAACAATTGGCAGTGGACGCAATAACGGTAGATTACTTAATATTTTTAAAATCCCCACTGCCCAATGTATTGCAAATGATGGTGCAATAAGAAGCATAAATGCCTAAGTGAGTTAAGCTGATTTTGTCAAGAAAGATTACAAACAAAAATAAACAAAATGCCATCATGATGCAATGAGATCTCAATTTCTCTATCAGAATCTTTAGATTTGGTGAAAGATTAAGCAAATAATTTAAATTATGAATAAAAGTACCATGCTGAAATGCTTAGCATACATTTAAGCCCATTGGCATTACGTATACATTACATATTGGCACTTGCATAATATCTCCATGTAAGAAAACATTAATGCCACCAAAAAATAAATTGTTTTTAAATTCTTGAAGCCTCAAATGAATTATACATAAATTCTCTTTTGACACCATAGATATTTCATCAATGACCAGCCATTTGAGGGAACGCCATTTAAGACTTTCCCCGTGTAGTCTTTTCACGATCATTTTTTGATAAGTTATTCGGTTGTCATGTACTCTAATGGCTCCTGGTGCATGTAAACTCCGTCGATAGGTGCGAAGACCTCGAATTTACCTATGAATTATACCTCTGAGGTGCCTTGCCAGATGAAAGTCTCTTCATCTGATTAAGCTTCTAAATTACGACATCAACATGAGTAGCAATGCGCAGGTGCTAAACAACAAGATATAAATGTTAAGTAACTGGCATAAAAAAGTTCATAATTAAGAAATAGGCACTGCCGATAGTAAAACGATCTAGGCGTTCATCAGGTTTATGCCGCTACGTGGTGATTAAGTGGTCTCCAACGCCGATGCCAGGTATCAAACCCTTTCATCGTGGGCAACCCGGAAGATAAGGACCTGGTCATCGGTTAGAAAGTATGAAAATAAGTCATTCGGTCCCTCTTCTCTATTTCATAGAGCATTTTTAGTAAGCTGAAGAACTTTTTATTGTCAGTTTCCAAAGTTCGATTTTATTTTCATGCGAGCAGCATCTCTTGTCGTCCCATCTCCAAATAGAGAAACAAAAATATTTAATTAAAAAATAAAGCTATTAAACCTGAAGAAGAATAAATGTAATATATATATATAAAGAATTTCCACAAAAAACCTGTGTTATTAATGTACACACAAATCTGGACAAAAGTATTTACTTATCAAAATAACATCTTTAAAAGTTTCTTTAAAAGTCCGTAATTTCCTCCAAAAGAATTATGCAAAAATTGTAACAAAAAAAAAAAAAAAAAAAAAAACTAAAAAGTGAAAAATAAACTTTTTTACCAAAAATAAACCGACTTCAAAAACTACTACAAAGTAAAAAATAATTTTTTTACATAATAGTTAATAAGAAATTAAATTAAGAGCATTGTATTTACCATGCGTATTATTATATTTATGTACATTAATTTGATTTTTTGGAGTCGGTGCCAGGCAAGCCGAGTTCAAAATTAAAATTGTTTATCCAATACAAATCGTAACAAGATTCAGCAAAACCGTTGAGAAAAAAAATTCCATTCTCAATCAACTCTGACACCATCCTGTATTTGAAAATCTGTGTTTGGCTACGATTTTTTTACTTAATAGCCTGTATAAACGCATTAATTTTTCAATAACCCTTAATTTAGCACACATAATTACAACTAATCTCACTTGAAAATACACGTTTATAAAATCAGATCTAGGGCTGGGATTACGGTGCCTCACTTAAGATCAACTTAGAGACTTATGATATAAACAAAACGTAAACGGCATTACAGTGCCTCGCGATCTTACGACAGCTTCAAAGCAGCCGTAAGTTAGAACACAAGTGGATGCGCACGCAACCGCAACAAATGTAACTGCGGCCTCTGATTTGCTGACTGCAGGAGGACTTACGCCGAAGCACGAGGACTTACGCTGAGGCACCGTAATACGAAGTTACGACTGATCGCAGAAACGCCTATCCCACGATCGAGCGTAAGATACGGTAGAGCGAGGCACCGTAATCCCAGCCGAAATGTTTCAAAAATGGTAAAATTCAAATTTTTTAACTAATAACAAATCGTAAAAAAACTCGTAGATATTTGGATGTGTGTCTGTTGGATAATTATATTTAACTTCGCTTGGCTGGCACCGACTCCAAAAAATCAAATTAATGTACATAAATATAATAATACGCATGGTAAATACAATGTTCTTAATTTAATTTCTTATTAACTATTATGTAAAAAAATTATTTTTTACTTTGTAGTAGTTTTTGAAGTCGGTTTATTTTTGGTAAAAAAGTTTATTTATTTGTTTTTTCTGTAAGAATTGGTCCTACCAAAAACTTGTCAGTATGAAAGTTATTGATAATATTAAAAAGATATATAATAAATTCACGCGGATTTGATATCTTGTGAATTGCCGAAGTTATGGATTTTTTTCTTTTTCAACCCCCACCCCCTTTTTGTTTTCGTTTTTTTTTTTTTTTTTTTTTTTTTTTAATGGTAAGAATTGGTCCTATAAGAAAGTTTTCATTATAAAAGTTGTAGATAATATTAAGACAATTTATAATAAATGTAATTGGATTTGATATCTTGAGAATTGACGAAGTTTTTCTCCACAAAATCCTATTTTTTTCGCCCTTTGAGCCCATTTTTAATTTTATCACAAATCTGTCATACATAAATTTTTAGCCCATTTTTTTAGAAGTAATAATAACTTTAAACTGAGTCGATGTGTATTATAATTAAGAAGTTAAGGGGTTTTTTTGTTTTTCACTAAACGCCTCCCTATTTCCAGCGAGGTGCCTGATATCTACCCCTTGTACATCTGCCCCCATACGTCATTTTGACGTCACAGTAGAAGGGGACACATATCCAGTGCTACACCATTTCACTTTATTCGAGGATTGTATATCCGACCCCTGTATATATGCCCCCATATCAGAAGGGGGCACATATCCAATACAGAGCATTTTATTTTTCTCAAGAGCTGTATATCCACCCCCTGTATATATGCCCCCATACGTCATTTTGACGTCCCAGCTGAAGGGGACACATATCCAGTCCTACAGAATTTTCCTTTCGTCGAAGGGTGTATATCCGATCCCTGTATATATGCCCCCATACGTCATTTTGACGTCATAGCAAAGGGGACACATATCAAGGGGGCAGATATCCAATGCTAGGACTTTTACTTTTGGCGAGAGAGTTAGACAACCGACCCCTGTATATATGCCCCCATACGTCATTTTAACGTCACAGCAGAAAGGGACACATATCAAGGGGGCAGATATCCAATGCTAGGACTTTTACTTTTGGCGAGCGGGTTGTATATCCGACCCCTGTATATATGCCCCCATACGTCATTTTGATGTCACAGTCGAGGGGACACATATACATTGCTAGAACATTTTTACGCTCGTCGAGAGTTGGATATTCTGCATATATGTCCCCTTCTACGTATAGATTTTATTGTTGCCGCGAAGGCCTTATTTATCTAGAAATCTGTGAAAGACATTTAAAATGTAACTCAAGAATTATGTAATTATATACGAGGACGTGAGTTTCATAACTCACCTTATCCAAACTTTAAAATATCGAGTGTTCTTTATGAATCTATTCTATAGGTGAACCTGAATAAAAAAAAACACTATAATCTGAAAAAAACCCTAGTTTTAACGTGTATGTCTGCCATTGTAAAATATTGGTTTACAATGAAAACCAACGGGTTTTATGCGATTTCCCAAAATTAGATTATCTGGACAGGGCGAGGTTTGAAACTCACGTCTTCATATATACATAAAAAATATATATTGAAAATTTATAAAGTTAAAAAAATTTAATCATTTTGCTTCCATTTTAAAATGTTACAGACAGTTATGGTTCGAATAAATGTTATAGTCAGAAACTACGATATAGTTTCTAACATTGTTTCTTACTACGATATAGTAAGAAACTATGTTAGATACTATATATAGTTGGAGAGAAATATTATTGCTGGTTTTTCATCTGAGGTTCATTCCTGCAGATAGCACATGTGATCAAAATGATAAAGATAAATTATGCCGGTTGTATAGATTATTAAACACTTCCCAACTACTTTTATAATTTACATTTATCCAACTTCAGTTTTTCGAAATACTCTGTACTTT
The DNA here is from genome assembly GCA_963932465.1 of Maratus speciosus. Classification (NCBI taxonomy): domain Eukaryota; kingdom Metazoa; phylum Arthropoda; class Arachnida; order Araneae; family Salticidae; genus Maratus; species Maratus speciosus. The sequence continues at coordinate 156,106,138 of OZ010791.1, read as the reverse complement.
CATGCAATGCTTAATATTACATAAATTTCGTTGAATTTTTCCGAGAAAAACACCATCAAAATGCACTTCAAATAAATTTCTGCTATAGACTCTAATGTATCCCAATTCTTTTGTTTGCCCCCTATAACAACTATAATTGTTAGATGCACCCTCTTTTCTCTGAGAAACATTCTGCAGTATAGCTGAACACTGCTCTCGCATAAAAGGAAGGTACTTTCTGACACATTTCTGAATTCATTTATGTTCAGAAAACCATGAAATTACCCTGTGTTCTTATTCAGAAACTGTGTAACCGGAAGACTTTTCCTTTTTTTTGTTAAAAGCAAAAGACCTTTCTTAAAAATTCTCTCAATGCCGGCTTTTAAACCAAATTACCGACGCGGAAGCGCCAGAAAGGGTAAAGACTTTTCATCACTAGACAAAAATCGCTTATAGCTCGATAAGTAATTTATTTGTCAAAAAATAGTAAACTCATTTCGATTCCAAATTGCTTCAATAGCTAGTCTTTCCAGTTTTGCCTCTGCGTTTATAAATGAGCCAGATAATGTGTCAAAGTTTCTCGTTTTTGAGAAAGCCATTTTGGTAAGCAGTTATAGCTTTTTTACGTTCTCTTTTCTAACCTTTTGTTTCTTTGTGAAACATGCCATTTGAAATTAAATTTACGCGGATTTTTTTTTTTTAATGTAATCACTTAAGGCGATAAGGAACATACAACTCATTTTTTTATTTTACTTTTTTTTTTCACTTTAAATACTAATCAAGGGCACACTATATGCATTATGGTATATATTTATCACACAAGAAATACTAAATACTTTTTTTTTTTTTTTTGAGAAAAATAAGGAATTTTCCGGGATGTTTTAAGTGTTAGAAGAACTTTTCAAAATACAGCATGAGCATTCCAGATCAATTCAAAACCACCAATATTTTCATTCAAGTTTGCTTTATATATACAAATAAAACGCTGCCTCGAATTTTATATATTTGAATATAAAAGTAAGAAAAAAAAACTTTCTAAATTTTATGAAATTCTCAGAATTTTCGCTCATATTGCTGCAATTAACTACCTTTAACTTTTGATCTGTATTTAGTTTTAAAAATTCAAGCATAATAGCAAACAGCTATAGAACATTTCAAAGCATTCAGAGGAAAAATTTTGTGATTAGAACATTCAAGAAAAAATGGATAGCGACGGAATTTACTGAAAAAAAGACTAATTTTAAGATTTAGTACAAGCGCAAACATTAAAATATAAAAGTTTATTTCTACGCTGACGATGAAATGAACACTTCCGATGATCGTCTGAATTTGGTCGAAAACATTTTGGAATTCTAATTTGATTTTTAAGGTATTTTAAATAATTTTATATTATATACATACACATAAAAACAATTTTATTACTTTTTATTTATATAACTAAAAATATTTAACTGCCGTACTTTAAATTTTAATACGTAACTTTGCTCCAGTTTTCAGTATTTATTTTCAGGATATTGAAGCATAAACTGGGGATATTGTACGATAGGGCTTCGTTATATACTTGATTGTTTTTACACAGGTTTTCTATGGATTCTCTTATAGTGCATGCGTAATAACTGGATGTTGGGAATATGATTTTTGCATGATCAAAATCTATTGCGATATTCTGATTGAAACTTAAACGATTGACGGAATGACACAAAAGAAAAATCAAAGAAAGAATAAAAGAACATAAAGCAGAGATAAAATTTTGTCGTCAACCCACAACTCACTCTCGTTTAAGTTTCTATCAGAATATCGCAATAGATTTTGATCATGCAAAAATCATTTTCCCAACATCCAATTATTACGCATCCACTATAAGAGAATCCATAGAAAACCTGTGTAAAAACAATCAAGTATATAACGACGGCCTATTGTACAATATCCCCAGTTTATGCTTCAATATCCTGAAAATAAATACTGAAAACTGGAGCAAAGTTACGTATTAAAATTTAAAGTACGGCAGTTAAATATTTTCTTCTACCCATGAAAAGTGACGTATGAGAACAGAGTGATGTCATAAAATAAATGGAACTGTAATTAATAATAATATATATTTCCTTTGCTGCTGCTACTTCTACTTTCAACTCTGGTAATTATTGGTTCTCTCATCTTCAAAACAAAGTGACGTATTTGTATAAATAAACAACATTTAGATATTATGATATTCTCTGATGATGAGCTTGGAAAGCTTAAAAGTACTAAGAAGTTTTAAATAAAATGTATATTTTAAACTTGTAAAAACTTTTTCATCACTTTAGTCGCCTTTTAAGTAAGACTGTGGGCTTTTTTAAGTTCACATTATATATTTTATCCATCATCAATTTATAACATTTATAACTAGAAATTAAAAATAGTTTTTCTTTACTTTCTTTTATAAGCATAAAATGTTCATCTTGAAAATTGCGCCTATTCTTTTAATGTATTTCATGTTTTTCCCAAAAATTTCCGTATTAATTTGACATCGAATTCGATTATCAAAAATGTACAGATTTTTTACACTTGGAAGAAAGCGCAAACAAACGAATTTTTTTCAAAAAGACATATTTTTTTTGTCACTTTTTTAAGATAAGGCAACCCGAAAGAAAAAAATAAACATTATTTAATTTCTTATTTTAGAATTTAAAATTTTATTTCTCAACGCATATTCGTAAATTAATTAAAATTAAATTACTATTTCATAAGAATGTATTTTTTTATACATAAAACTTTTCATCCTTTTTATTTCTATTTTTTTTTTTTTTTTAATTTTAATTCGGTAATAAAAACTGTTTTCGGAAACAAAATGTGGAGAAATTATATTTCTAAATTAGATGACGCATGTTTTCATTTCCATAAGTCTTTATCCATCAAATTAAGGTGTTTGTGGTTTAGATGTAAGTAAATTATATTATTTGGATATTAGAATAGGTGTCGATTTCAGAGATTTTTAAGGAGTAAGTGGCTTCTTAAAGCGACAGTGGACGTTCAAAATCGCAAAAAACATTAAAAAAATCATTTTTTGTTTTTTCGAAAAAATGTTCCGGCAATCTTCTACTTTCCAAAAAAAAAAAAATTATTCAAATCTGATAATTTTTTTGCAGAGATACAGCTGTTTTTCTAACATAAACAATCGTTAATCTGCACTTAAAATAAAACTTTAAATCCAGTTTTCTCAAAATGAGAATTTTCGCCGACTGAGTAAGTTCAAAATGCTCCATTCGTCTTAATTTTATACTAATTTTTATAATACTTGTTAATATTGCTGTTGATATACTTTATTACAAAACTTGCTATTAATATGTGTAAAAAAAAAGTAATATTTTATCATTGAATTTTATCCGAAATGAACAATATTATATGTTTATAAATATTTTCTGCCAAATTACTTAGTATAATTTTAAAATGTATACCAATTTTTGATGTAATATCATAAAACTATCACAAAAAAAAAATTACAAGTTTCTGAAACAAAATTTAATGCGCATGGAGCATTTTTAATTTTTATCACTAATTAGCATATTATTAATTAATTACTCATTTGCATATTAATATTTTTTAATGAAATTAAGAAATTTTCTTAATTATTGCACAAATTATCTGTGCATTAAATTTCAAAACGATTGAGCAAAAACTGTAGAAAATGTTTTTGAACGTCCACTGTCGCCTTAATCTGAAAATTCCAGTTGCTAAACTGCGAAAGAAACGCATAAAAGTAATAACGTTTATGTGTGAAAAAAATTCAGGAATACAAAGTGAAAAATAATTTATTTAATATATACACATGTACAACAAAATACATACAAATTACATCAAAATTGTGTACTGTAATCACATAATTCTTTTAACGTGGATATAAATTAAGTGTAACATTAATATTGAACTATGTAGGGTCAGAATATTAATCTGAGCAGGATACATGTTACAAAAAATATGTATAAAGTAAGCAATCATGGTAGTGGGGAATATTAGAAAAGCAATATTTCTTTTTTTTCAATTTGTCACACAAGAGTACATATAAAAAATTGTGAATGTGTGATATTTTGATAAATTTTGCGTTATAAGAAACAAAATACAGTTTAAACCTTTTTTTTTTCAAGAACACACAAGAAAAATTATTTAAAAAAAAATCTTATCACCGTCTAATTATAGAGGTGATTCTATTCCCAATTTTTCGAAAGTTTAAGGCTTTCGGTTCTCAAAACTCTGACATTAAAAATGTAACGCAACAATATCGCCAATTTCGACAAACGGTCGCCAAAAACTCAATTTCTTCAATCGTTCGCAGAAAAAATCGTCAATTTGGTCAAAGGATCGCGGAAAAAATGCAAATTTCACCAATTTCGCCTAGGGATCAGGGGAAGGAACGCGGATTTTGTCAAAAAATCCCGAAAGAAGAAACTAATTTCATCAAAGCATCGCAAAAAAGAAAACTAATTTCGTTAAAAGATCGCAAAAAATCCCTCAAATTTCGTCAAAGGATCGCGAAAAAAACGCGAATTACATCAAAACATCGCAAAAAACCTGAATTTCTTCAGAAGAAGAAAAAAAAACGAATTTCGACAAAGTATCGCGAAAAAACTCTAATTTTGTGAAAGGGTCGCAGAAATATACGAATTTCATCAAAAGGTCATGAAAAAATGCATGATTAGCGCATGTAGGGGATTTTCCCTCTTTGCTGTAACCTTTTTAGAAAATCTGCTGCTGATATCAGATTTTTGCTTCTCTAATTGCATATATATGCAATTTAATTGTTGGTATATTCTTATAAAATAAATAGCATCATTTATAATGAAATAAAAACTTGATCTGCTTACCAAAATGTAGATTTATAAAATTGTATGCTCATAAAAAATATATTTTTATATGTCTTGTTATATACTTTAAATTTTCAATTCAAAACAGAGAGTAAGGAACTCGAGAACTAATAGAAAATGGAAAACTGATAACTAGAACTTGAACTATTAATTATGAAGGTTTGATTTCAAAAAAACATACATATAGAAGTTTATCGAGGATCTTATACACTTATAATCAGAGTAAAAATATTTTTATAATTTCTTTCAATATGTGCGTGTGAATTGTTCAAATAATAAAAATGTATTCTCAATAAAATTAATATTTCGTATTTCATTTAAAAAAAAAAAATTATATCCATAAAGAGTACACACAAAAATATTGGATTCATAAATGTTTTAAGGAAATTGAGTGAAATTCAATGCGCGCAATATAGACAGTTTCTTTCAACATACTCAAATTTCAAATTACACTGAAAAATTCCTAAATTTAAAAGAACATGCAAATAAAGAAAATGGATTTTTTTCCCATTTCTTGTTTTTAAAATTTACAATTATTTTTTTTTATTTAATTTAATACAAATTAAAAATAATTGGATACATAGATGAAAGTATTTGTTACACTAATCAGCCTTCTATTCAACTACCTCAAATCAGTATCATATTCATAGTGAGAACTTTCTCACACACTCAAGAAGTCAAATTTAATCTTAGATACACGAACTTGGCAAGCACTCTTATTCAAAAAATGGGAAATTGAGTAGAGATTTCTATATTTCGATAAATGCAAAGAATATTTTTGTTTTAAATACGAAAAGATGATATTTTGAAACAAATTTTCAGAAGCTCTTACAGAGAAAAGTAAAAGGAAAAATAAATCACATAAGATGCAATGAGAAATGTTAATATCACCACGTTACCGTGAGAAATTAATCTCATAAGATGCAATTCATTTATCGAAAACTGAAAACGTTATTTGATTCCAAATTTTTTACAGCTGATGTCTGCTATTTATTTATTTATTTTTATTTATTTATTTATTTATTTATTTTTATTTATTTAAAAATTAGTTCACGAATGTTTCCCGTTATCGAGTGGGAAATTTTCCTCCCTTTTTAAAACAAGCTTAAGCATATAACCTACTTTTGAACACTTTTGTACGGTGCTGGCCTCCATTTTAAAAAGTGTAAGAATTTTTTTTTAATTAAAGATAAACAAAGGTATTTAGATCAAGTGGTCTTACATATATTAAGACAGACTTTAAATACAATAAACCCAACTGGAGTGAAAAATATGTGTACCTTTAATAATTAAAAATGGAATTCAGACGTTAATTTATGTGCTTTAATATATATTGTGGATCGATGGAAAAAGAAATTTATTCATCTTTGTCACGTCATCCTGAGCTATCTGATAGATGGACGGTGACGTTCCCCAACTTGGTTTATTAGTGAAAAATTGTCAGGCTAGGACATCGGCCAGGGGTAGCTTAACGGTAGAGCAACAGCACGTTATGCTGTCGACCCAGGTTCGATTCCTGGCCCCGGCTAATTTTTCACTCCAGTTGGGTTTATTGTATTTAAAGTCTGTCTTAATATATGTGTACCTTTAATAATTAAAAATGGAATTCAGACGTTAATTTATGTGCTTTAATATATATTGTGGATCGATGGAAAAGGAAAGTTATTCATCGTTGTCACGTCATCCTGAGCTATCTGATAGATGGACGGTGACGTTCCCCAACTTGGTTTATTAGTGAGAAATTGTCAGGCTAGGACATCGGCCAGGGGTAGCTTAACGGTAGAGCAACAGCACGTTATGCTGTCGACCCAGGTTCGATTCCTGGCCCCGGCTAATTTTTCACTCCAGTTGGGTTTATTGTATTTAAAGTCTGTCTTAATATATGTGTACCTTTAATAATTAAAAATGGAATTCAGACGTTAATTTATGTGCTTTAATATATATTGTGGATCGATGGAAAAAGAAATTTATTCATCGTTGTCACGTCATCCTGAGCTATCTGATAGATGGACGGTGACGTTCCCCAACTTGGTTTATTAGTGAGAAATTGTCAGGCTAGGACATCGGCCAGGGGTAGCTTAACGGTAGAGCAACAGCACGTTATGCTGTCGACCCAGGTTCGATTCCTGGCCCCGGCTAATTTTTCACTCCAGTTGGGTTTATTGTATTTAAAGTCTGTCTTAATATATGTGTACCTTTAATAATTAAAAATGGAATTCAGACGTTAATTTATGTGCTTTAAGATTTTTTATTGTTTTGTCGACTACCTTTCTGAGTTCTGTAATAGCAAAATAGTTAAACTTTCAAAAGAAATACAAAAAGCAGCCAGACTCAATTTCCCAATATGTTTCTCTGTGCTACGAAAATATCATACTTCTACCAGACCTGAATTTCTCTACTGTTATCCATCAACAGTGTCTCCAATACATTTCTTCCAAAACTTTGTTCTTTTCTCAAAAATCTAAAAGTATGAGGCTATTTTCATATGAAGTACGATTATGACTCTTACACAATTGAAGACAAAAACTTTCATTAAAAGAACCAATAATTATAATTTTTTTGTTTTTAGTTTCAGCATTTTTCTTTGGAAAGATTTTTTTTTTCTTTTCTTTTTTTTTTTTTTTTTTTTTTTTTGTATAAGTATTATTATTATTAAACACACATTGAACATATCATTTTAGTTGGAAAATAGAGCAATTTGTTTCACATTGTGAAATTTTTGAATTATAAGTTGGAAAAATTTTGAACTTTCCCCTTCACCCCCCCCCACCCCCCACCCGAAAATAAATTTGTAGCTACGCCCCTGTGTAACGCAACATCAGTTATATCGGTACCCAATAAAATGCAGGCAGAATAATTGAAAAAAAAATTTTATGGAGTAACGTTACATATTCTTTACAGTGATAATTATAAACTACTTTTAACAATTCCAGAAAATTGTCACGAAACTTCACAGTGAAGCGAAAAAAATAATAACTAATGAAACAATTTAGAAAATTCATAACATATTAAAAATCTAATTTTAGCAATTTCCGTCCAAAGTTGGAAATATAGTCGATTTATTTTTATGCTGGCTATGATTTACAGATTTGTATATCGTTGAACACTTCTAAAACACAGAGTTGTGCTTAATATAACTCAGATGTGTTCAAATAAACATTTCCTACTGCTCCACTAGATGCAGATACAATTTTTCATACCAGTAAGCCAGACAACAAATTTTTTGTTATTTATTGATATATTTTACTATTGCTTTGAGTCGACAATATATATTACAGGTATTTTAAAATTCATTTCAGTTAGTTCAAATTCATAAAACATGTGAAAAATCATCTTCAGAATTTTCTGTCATTAAACGGAAATGTACTCGTATTCCCTTATACTGTCTGCATATTATCTACAGATTTTTATGGACACCCCGGATTAAGCTAAAATTTAAATAATCCAAGTAAAAAATGTTTAACACAACTAAAAACAAACTTCTAGCAATTACTAATCATAGACAGCAATGTATCTTGTTCTTTGCGTAAGCCTGTACAGTAATTTATCTATATTCTACAAACATCATACAGTATACTAAATATATGCATAACAAACTGAAAAACCTTTATTGAACAATTTACACCCTTAACAATAACGCTTACAAATTGTTTTATCTAGCTCTATTTTATGCAGATGTAGAACTATACACATCTCGTATTATGCAAAAATTGTGTGAAAAAAGCATAATAGAACGGAAAAAGTATTTTTACTAATTAGTGCTCATAGCCAGTACTGTAATTTTATTATTTTGCGTGTCCCCGTAAATGACTAATAAATGTTATGCATCCAATAATGTACAGAAATCATCTTGTACCGAACTTCAGTAATTTATCAATTTAATTATGTTTAATATCTAGTAACCGCAGAAAAATGACCCTCTTACGGTTTTTCCCACACGCTGCAATGTGACTGAATCCTTTTGTGTAACCCTGTAACTAAAATATAAATTTCATAAGGGGGAGCGTTGATTTAGAGGGCTATTTATTTAATATTACAAAAAGCAACAAAATAAAAATAAAATAAAGAGTTGAAAAAATATATAACTTCTTGAGATGATAGGCGGGGAAATGGAGAAAAGGCTTTTTTTTCTTCTTCTTCTGGCGGGGAAAGAGTTTGTTTAAATAAATACTTATTTATCATTACTATATGCTTAAAAATAGGACAGGAAAATAATTAAATAATAATAAGCTTTAACTTTTTTTAAACTTTTGCATACTTGGAATAGGGAGGGGGGGGGATGGAAGAAAGTAAAAATTTAGATAGTCGGTTATTTTTTCGTTTCAATAAAGAAACAAACAAAAGAGTTTTACAGATATAAATTATAAATTTAATGATTTTAATCTTTGGGTAGTGTATGAGAGGGAAGAAAAGGGGAGGAAAGCAAGATTTCGGAAAGGGGGTGGGGGATTTAGACAATAAAAAAAATAGAAAGAAAAAGCGTGATATTTAAATCGTTTTAAAGAAAACTGAATTTCAGTAAGATTATATCGATCATGTGTTAGACGCAAATGAATAATTTCCTTACTATTTAAGTAGCATTAAATGTAATTAAATAATTAATTATTACAGAGGTTAAATGGAAAATACAGTCTATTCTGTTATTCAAAAGACATATAAAAGTTACTTGTAATTTCAGAAGATCTTTAAAAAGCCGAATGTTATGAAACTGCGCTTAAAAATGTTTCCTAAATTTTAATTTGAGGAAATTTTAACACACCAGAATTAAAAAGCATTAAGTGCCACTTTAGTCCAAACACTTGGTAGTAATTATGCATGCCTGAAGAAGGATTTATTCCATCAAAACGCGTTGCTTGTTTTATATAGTTCAGCATTTATTTATATAGATTAATAGTTTATTTGTCAAGAAACGTGAAACACTAGCATTCGTCTATTATTTTACTATGTTTATTCGAACTCATTGAACAGTCCTTACATATAATAATATATCACATATATCACACAATAATTCTTCATATAAACACGAAATATACCAATGAAAAAGATTATGGGTAATATGAGTCAAAATTATTTTTTATTATCGTATTCAATAATTAACTATTTATAATAACTATTTTGTTTTCCTTTAGAAGGATGATTATTATATCGAGATACATAAATTAATCAAAACAAAATAAAGCAATTAAACTTTAAGTAGAATAGAATTATTACGGTATTATAGAAATTTTAAGTGTGCTCGAGCAGTGGCGACCGAATTTGTAAAGCCCTGGTCTCAATGGAAAGAAAACAAACAATTATACTTGCTAAGACGGAAACTTTTAATAAACATATTTTTTTTTCTTGGTCCCTTTCGCTTTCGTTTTCACAGGTTTAAATAAATTGAAATGTTATTATACTTTTGTAAAAATTAACTCACTTACCTTTTCGCACACTCTTCTCGGAAAATTTCGCTGTTCGGTGTAAGCACCGTTTTACATCTATGAACAATATCCTCACGAAGATTGATTTTTTCTTTATAAAGTAAATCTGGTTTGCATGTGTGTGCGGATCTTTCTTCAATTTTTTTCTCCCCCTCTGGATTCAACAAGACTGCTCTTCCCCGACATTTAATATCTTTGCATGCTAGTTTCCATCTACCGGCACTGGGCTTGTCTTTAATTCTATAAAAAAATCCATCACCATTGGAAAATAATCATCCATTTTTAGCGCCAGGCACTTCGAAAACTGTTTTTTCCGTTTTAAAATTAGAATTATAAGAAGCTTTAGTAACTATAAAATCTGAACTTGAACAAAAAGTCACTCCTTCCTTTAAATGCTGACAAATGTAAGTGTGTTCTTGATGAGTGTTTGCAAAAAAGAAATACACGAATACGACTTCCACATTTGGCTGACTAATTATTTTAGGAGGTGTCACGTACAGTGAAAAGAACTCCCCATAGCTAGAAGGCGTAAAGAAATCATATAGAAAAGAGACACTCGTGTGAACTTTAAAAAATCCTAAACCCATAGCACATTGATCACTCTCAATTCATGAAAACATCGTTAAGTGAATTAATTGTCGAAATAAGTAATTGGAAATAAGACTAATGCCACGTTAGAACTAACGAATCGGTCCTTTTTACCTCCCATATTGAGAACATGTGTTACGACATGTACTTAACGAAAGATAATTGTTTCTGGAGACATAAGCCAATGGAGCTATGTTGCTAATTTTCTTGAAATTAATAATAATAATAAAAAAAAGTTAAAACTTATGTTAAGAGGCTACTTCAGTCAAGTGAAAAGACTCGTTCGCTAATGCTAATCCTCTGGAAGAAATTTATAACGATATCTCCGTTACATTTCAATATTTTTAAATGATTTTTTTTTTTTTTTTGCATTGGATAGCTGAGATCGATCTGTACAAAGGACGTTTTTTAATTTTTCGATTTTGTTCACAGATATTTTTAACGAGGACGCTTTCATTTTCAGAACCGGTTTCAAAACTGAAAGCATGCTCATAAAAAAAAATCTGTAATAAAAATCGAACAAGTAAAAAACGGCCTGTATACTGACCGATCTTAACTATCCAATGCAAAAAAAATCATTTAAAAATATTGAAATGTAACCGAGATATCGTTATAAATTTCTTCCATAGGATTAGAATTAGCGAACGGGTCTTTTCATTTGACTGAAGTAGCCTCTTAAGATGGTTCTCAAATGACCTGCTCGCGAAATTTTCTGACACAGTTCCTGGCTCATTTATAACCCGTTTACTTTAATTTGTTGCTTAGTTACGAGAAGTTTAAAAAGTATGCACCCTCACCCCCTTTTCAGTAAAGGTGATTAACGCGGGTGGTCTATTGGTATATGTCATTAGCATACCTGTTTGTGGTTTCCGGAATCTGCCTTCCCTTCTTGGTGAATACACCCCCCCCCCCCCTTTCCCCTGAATGAAATCCGAAGAAATCATATGCTGTTTCAAAAATAATAATTATCATTTCAAAGTGTCAAAGCGTACTTGATGGATATTCAAATTGTATTTTTTCATGATGAATATGTTATTGATTTGAGTTAGTGGAATAGAAAGCTTCAATAGTGTAGTCAAAACGAATACTTTCATAAAAATACCGAATTATGTTTAATCTTTATTAAATAATAAATAATAATACTAATAACTGTAAATCCTAAATACTTGAAATGAGTGTAATAAAAAATTCAAAATTTAAAAATTTAAGAATTTAGTTTAAATTCGAGTAAGTTTAACTGTGTACAGCATTGAATTTCATCAAAATTTACTTAAAGCATTTTCAGGTTTAATATTTTTATGTGAATTTTTCATGCATATCTGTTTTAAAAGTGAAATATCAAAAGAGAAATAACAATATTAATTTTAATGTAATACTTTTTTATTGTTTGAACAATTCGTACACATATATGGAAAGATATGAGCTAAAATAGGTTTGCAGTGAATATAAATTTATAAACTCTTTGTTAAATTTCATAATGTATATTATTCAAAATAAAAACTTTATATAAGATATTTAAATTGTAAATATTTGTTTTAAATTTTAAATTAGTGGTTAAGTTCCTAAAACTTTGTTTCAAACTAAATGTTTAAAGTATATAAAAAACATTAAAAAATATTTATTTTTATAAACAAAAAACATTATTATATCTTTATAAATTATACATTATAATTCACAAGAATATACAAGAACAACTAAACTGTGGTTTATATACAATTAGAGAATATTTTCACTTGAACGATAGAAAAACGCAATATTTCATCAAATGTGTCCCTTAAAATTTAGGGCTTAGAATAATGCTTACATCGCATAACAAAATAAGAAAAATAATATAAAATAAATAATACAGAGTTTTACGAATACTAATTTCAGGCACATTTCCTTTGAAAGAGACAAAAAAGTTCAAAATTTCGATTGTAAATTTCTATTACCATGCTGTTTTTATATGATAACCTCGGGAATTACACACTAACGTTTATAATTAAGTTATCTCAATAAATATAGGTGAATTTTACAAAATGTTTCAAATAAAAATAAATAAAATGTAAGCAAAATGTTAGTTTCGTGAATCCTCGTTTTTAGTAAAATAAAATAATTAGTAAAATAGGTTTGTGAATTTTATTTATAGAACTACATATAATTGTGTTCGGGCTATTCAAAAATTCATAAATTATTACTTAATTTTTGCAAAATCTCTTTTAACGAATAATTTTACTGAATTAATTTATTTTATCGAAGCACAAACACAAGAGAAGTAATAGCCTGGCACAAGGTGCCGAAATTGGTAGACACTTTATTTTTAATCATAGGCGGCGTTAGTTAGAGCTACCAATTCAAGACCTTTAGTAGAAAACTTAATAAATGGTTTAACAAGTCGTCAAATAAAAATATAAATAAATAAATAAATAAAATAAAATTTATATATACGTGATTTGATAATTTCATTTACATACATTGAAATAAATCTTACTACGTTTCTTTGAAACAAACAAAGAAATTTAACATTATATTATTATGAAAGGGTACAATATATGATTTAATAACGATTAACAGTACTCATTCAAAATATAGCCGCTCGTATATCATGTTGTCTCTTTTATTTCAAACTTTTTTCATTACTTTTAGTATTATTTATTCCATAACGAATGAAAGTATCTGAAAATGCCCATTTAAATTCATCATAAAAAAGTAATGCAATTTATTAAAAGTATATTTAAATATACACTTAAACGTACTATTTTAGATACACATGTTTTAATTTCTTTAAGGTTGTTAAACTTAATAATAGATTTTTCTCAAAAATATATATTAATTAAGACAGTTAACACGGAGGATAAATTATCAAAGAAACTGAGTTTGGTTTGGTTTGCGTTTATGACGGCTGATTATCAACACGTGGGATATAGGCCCTGGGGGGGGGGGGGGGAGTGCCCTTCGTGGGGGTCTTTCTAAGGGAACCTAATCCGTATTTACGCATGGGAATCCACGGTTTCGAAGAAAACCACGAAAACTCCGAAACGGTTAGGCCGACGGGCGCGATTGGGTTCGAACCCAGCACCTCCCGTCTACCAGCTTCGAGAGCAGAACCTCTCAGCCACTGGTGGGGCCAAAGGAACTGAGAAGCAATAAAGAATATGACATGCTCTTTTGCTTATAGTATCTAAATTTTTTTAACAAATGAAAAGAGGGATTTTCTGGCTTTGTTTGTCTTTATCCAATTGATAATATTCTTATAACTACTTTCTTTGTGCTAAAATTTATTTTGTACTAAAATAATTTAAAATGAAATTTTCTGTTTCATCCATTTTTTGATATAGCAAATTAGATTGGATAGCAAGTTAGATTAGACTAGCTGAATGATAAGGAATTGCCCACAAATTGTCAATTTTAATTAATTTTTTTAAATTTCATTTTTTATTGATGCTTTAGTTCTTCTTGGATAACCACAAGAAAGAGCCTATACCATGATCAAAAGGGTAACCGGAAAAAAGGTGACCGGAAAAAAACGTGACAGGAAAAAAGGGGACAAAATAAACAACAGCGGAAAAAACGTGACAAGGAAAATACGTGACCGGAAAAAAGGGGACAAGGAAAAAACGGGAAACTGAAAAAACGGGACCGTTTGGTGCTGCTTGTACTTTGTCCCGTATGAAACCGTTATAAATAATACAAATATTTTAAGTCAATGTTTACAAATGGGAATTTTGAAAAATGGAGTGGAATATTTGCATACTAGAATGCTTGTTTACAGCTCTACTTGATTTTTGACAATCGCGAACGGGAATACGAATATTTTCCGTCGATGTTTAAGAATGCAAATATTGAGAAAAGTCCCGCATATTCGCATATGAAAATGCATATTTACATCACTACTTGATTTTTGATATATGTAAATTAGGAAACAGGATATTTTAGTCCCGCCGTTTTGGTCCTGATGCCATTTCGATCCTAGCCATTTCGGTCCCTTGCAGTTGTTATTGGAAGCAGCTATATTGTTAATAACAAAATCTCAAAAATTAAATTATTTTTATTGACGTAATTATTAGTAACAATTCAAAATTATTTCAATTATTAATTGTTTATATAATTAATTTATCAATTACTTGTTTAAAAAATATTACATGAGCTATATAATAGTAACAGGGTAATGCAAATATAATTTTTTTTTAAATTTTCGTTTACTATAATGTCATTAGATTATATAAAAATGCTAATGATTCTGAGGATAAATATGTTGTTTATTTATTTAGTATTTAGTTTATAATATTTTCTTGCTATTTGAATATAATTAATTAATAATATCTAGTTTTTTTTAATTGCAAACTATAACTGTGCTAAAAAAATAAAAATCTAATTCTACATCTGGACAGTAACATCACCTAACATCGTTAAAAAATATTTTTAATTTTTGTACAATATTACATTATTATTATTATTAATTAATAATAATACCATCAGTCAACAAAACAATTACTTAGACTTAAATTTTTGACTGATTTTTCATTTTTTTGGGAGGGGGGGGGATAATAAATAAAAACTTTTGAATAAAAACTTTAATTGATGAATAATTGCTATTAATTAATTATTAAAATAGTTAGTAATTTTAATATAAAAATTAAATTAATGTTTTATTAAACATATTTTTTAATTCAATTTATTCTTAATTTATTAAATTATTAACGTTAATATAAATTACAAATTTCTACTTTAAAGTAAACTCAATACAAATTATATATTCAGTTTATCATTATATTTAATATTAGCTATAAGCTGAAATTTATCCTTTATCTGCTTTTTTATTTTATATTTAAAGTTACTGAGATTTAAAACTATTAATATAATTAATAATAAAACTAAGATAAAAAAATTATTAAACTTACTTTCTGGGAAAGATGGAGGAAAAAGGTAATTAAAAGAAAATAATAAAAGACAAATGCAAGAAAGCTTAGTTTTGTCAGTTAAAAAATTATTTATTAAGGTATTAATAACATTATCACATAAAATAAAAAATAATCGTTTTATTAAAAGAAATAGGTCTAATTTTAATAAAATTTGCTCACAAAACTGTTCTTCAAGGGTGGGAAGACTTAAAAAAAGTTGCAAGCAACAATTATAAAAAGAAAGAGCAGAGGGGGGGGGGGGGGGGGTAGATCTATTTTTTTTTAACAAAATATTTATTTCAGCACGCTAGTCACACCTAGTAAGCAAATCTCTATTGATTTCCCAATGCATAATGGTAAAGTAACTTATGAAAACAAATTTATAAGATGCAACATTGTATTGAAAATATCAGACATTTGTTACTTTGTTAGTTTTTAGTAATTGTTTATGAATAAGTTCAATATTTATAAATTCCGTGTCATGTTTTTTCAGGTCACTTTTTTTCCTTGTCACGTTTTTTCCGGTCACGTTTTTTCCTCGTCACCTTTTTTCCGCTCTTGTTTTTTCTGTCACTTTTTTTCCTGTCACGCTTTTTCCGTTCACTTTTTTTCCTAGATTCGGTCAAAAGAAGTATCAAAATCGAAGCATTTTTTCCAAATCTACTCGTTGATAGTCACTAAATACTAACTTTTTTTTCTGAAAATCAGTTAATAAAAAATGACAATTTGAGGAAAATCCCTTATCATTCAGCTGCTTTTAGAGAACAACTAAAAATTAGCTCACTCTGACGCCGATATCTTTCTGAATTTTTACGATATTTGACTGCATATTTATAATAAATTGCTCCATAGAGTTGACTATTAAATTATGTAACACCGCAAAAAAGAAGCACAATTAAATAAACAACCCGAATATAAAACTCTGGAAAATAAATCAACGTAAAATAAAGCACCCGAAAGATAAAGCCGTATATTAGAATGACTTCAACTCTTGGTTACAATTGCCAAGGTTTAATCAAACTAAAACTGCTACAAAAGCATAAAATAGAAAATGAGCTGAAGTTTTTCCTTCGGGACGGGCCGATGGCAGTCCGAAATCTCCAATAGGGATTATTCTCTTCCCCAAAATGATTGAGTTGCAACCAGGGCTGCGGTGTCGGACCAATTTTTGAGAAAAAGAGTCGGAGTCGGAATTGCTAAAAAACAAGTCGACTCCGACACTAGATTTTTTTGTTAGACATCTTAAAAATGAAACAAGTGGGAAAGTGTGATCACAGATCGTACAGAGGGTTTCGTTTAATATTCCTTTCAAAACATTTTATCCTTTTGAAAAATCTGTTAGTTCCACATTTCACAACCAGGGGGCGCACTTGATTCTAAACAAACCTCTATCCGAACGAAAATAAGTTTTACATACTATCCGCAGATATATTAGTCGAGGGTATTGTGCCAATAGCACCCGAGATAAGAAGGCGCCCTGGCGGTAAAAAGTGGGACTAAAATATGTAAGGCTATGGTGCATAATATGAAAGAATGGTCAAAGGGGTGTCGGAAAAAGTTGGAAAAGTACTCCCCGGGTGAAAAGTGCGGAGGTTAGAAAAATTGCTTAAAATACCCAAGTCCCGGAGGAGTAAATAACATAAGACTTTTTGAAAGTTTTATGATTTGCCGTGTGGTCTGAGGCATTCAGCTATACGTATGCAAAAATTCATGTCTCCAACTTAATTAGGGGCTCTCTTAGAAAGAATTGCTTAAAATACATATGTGGTAGCTCAAAGGGTAAAACGTAAGACTTTTTCAGGATTTCATGATTTGTCGCCTGGCCTCAGGTGTTCTGAAATAAGTATGCAAAATTTCAAATCTCCAATTTAATTAGGGTCTCAATTAGAAAGAATTGCTTAAAATACACAAGCTGGAGTTGATAGGGTTAAACATAAAACTTTTTCAAAATTTATTATTTGACGTGTGATCTGAGTTGTTGAGCTATAAGTATGCAAATTTTCACGCCTCCAACATGATTAGGGGCTCACTTAGAAAGAATTGTTTAAAATACACATGTGGGACCCCAAAGGTTTAAACGTACGACATTTTCAAAATTTTATGATTTGTCGTATGATGTGAGGTATTCAGCTATAAATACCCAAAATTTCATGTCTCCAACATGTATAGTTTCTGAGAACGGGCTCTGTGACGGACAGACAGACGGACAGACAGATGAGCGAGACGAATAGGGTTTCGTCAGATGAACGAAACCCTAATTAAACTAATTATATGCAATTTGAAATCTATAAAATGAATTATTATTGTTATTTGTGGACTATATCAGGCTACTGAAGTTAAAGATTGCCGATTTACTGCAGTGTACAAAGTAGATACAAGGGTATTGCATACAAAAATATGAAAATCGGCGGTATTATAGAGAAATGTTTGATAAACACGCTGATGCAGACAGTTTTCAAATCGAAGAATTATTTTAAGATATTTAATGCTAAAGTGGTACAAAATCGTTCTATTAAAAAAGTTATATTGGAGCAAAAGCTATACATGAGAATTTAATCATTTTTAGATCATTTTATACGTTATAAGTTCCCGGTGTGCATATTGTATTTATTTTTCTTATTAGACCCATTTTTTGAGGTTTTATTTCTATTTTAAATTCAAATTTTCAGCATTTCGAGAGATATTTTTAACAAAATTTAGAAAATGTTATTAATTTAAACTGTTGCCAATTGTATAAAATGCGCAAACAATAATGTTTACTTCAAATTAAAAATTTATTTACACGTGACTCTTACAAACAGAAAAAAAAAACTTTAAAATTAGAATTAAATGATTACATGTTAATAGCAGGAAAATTACGTCATAAGAACCATATTTACACTTGAATTTGAGAAACAAAATCTTAAAATAAAAAAATCATTATTATGCATTAAAACTTTTAAATGGAGGAAATTACGTCATATTTAAAATGCCCCAAAAATATGGCAAAACAGTTTAAATTGAAAAATATATTTGCGTGAGATATTTTGAGATAATCTTTTCAACTATTATCGTGAATTCGAAGACAGCGCAAATAATATTTCCTTCTAACAACAAAAGTATTTTCACGTGAATATTAATAAGAGAAATAAAACTTTGGTGTAAATTACGTCAGATTTGAAACGATACATTTAAAATGAATTATTTAAAAGAACTATCTTATAATGCAGTTAAAAAATACCGCGAGACAATGACACTGTTTACTTAATTCATTTTACATTAGCTTATTTTCCAATGTTTAACTGCCCCACCAGTGGCTGAGAGGTTCTACTCTCGAAGCTGGTAGACGGGAGGTGCTGGGTTCGATCCCAATCGCGCCCGTCGGTCTAATCGTTCGGAGTTTTCGTGGTTTTCTTCGGACCTTGGTTCTCCAAGCGTTAATACGGGTTAGATTCCCTTAGAAAGACCTCCACGGAAGGCACCCCCCCCCCTTAGGGCCTATATCCCACGTGCAGATAATTGGCCGAAATAAATACAACCAACCAACCAACCAATGTTTAACTATTTTTTTAATTAAACCCGAAAACAGCCATTGTATCTCTTAACAGCAGCAGATTTGGTCTTAAAAGTCCCAATCCAAGGAAAACGAATGGAAACCTGTTTACAGAGAGATCGCTACTGTTTTTTTTTTTACATAAATTTTAATTCAATATTTTTAAAGCCGATCAAATTAGCGTGCTTTTTGGATTTTGGTGTGCTTGAACGGGGGTTGGCGAGCGTAGCTTGTAGGGGGCAGAGCCCCCTAGTAGTATATAAATAAGCACTTCCCTCATATTTTTGGGGTTTGCGGATAGAACCAGAGGTACAAAGGTCTAGAAGGACCCAAAGCCCGGAAAATGAAGGGAATTTTTCAAACAGGCCGTGTAAGTAGAAATAAGACAATTTATGTTAATTGGCCATTAATGACTGTTAAAATGTTATTTTAATGACTATTGAAGAGATTTGGAATCGAACAGTGTTTTCCCCCCTTTTTTTTTTTAATAAATTAATAAAATATAAGAGATTCTTGTCACGAGACTGCAGGTTTTTATCCTTTCCCGTGCTATCGCTTCTGAAAATTCGATTAAAAACTTTAATTTTGACAGTATTTTCTCAAAGATATGTTGCCTTTATCAAAAAATGGATAACTTAATAACGTAAAGTTTCTGAATAAGAACACCGGCACCAATCTTATGCGTTTCCGAAAAGAAATGAATTCAGAAATGTATCTGAAAGTAGCTCCTTTGGTATTTGAGAAAAGCCTTATTAAATGACAAAGAAATATTTTTAGAAATCTGCTTTTTGTTATACAGATTCAAAAGTTATCATGTTTTTAACCCACCATTTTTCCATTTATTCTGAACTACATTATTTTTTTAATGAATCCTTATTTAAATGTTGAAACATCTAATACTCTATAAGTAATCATTAATGTTGCTATTCTGTATTCTTTGTATTGCGAATACATACTAATTTTAAAATATACTGTAAAATTATCCCATAAATATGCATGCAGTATGCATTCAGATTCTTTAAAAGAATCTTAATTGTATGTTTAGAAAAACCTAGATTTTTTTTGTAGAAATTGAGTCATTTAATTAATTTTTCCACGGCCCCGGCCGGGCTTGATTTCACTGATTTTGTACGGGCCGGGTCATGAACTGGGAAAATATAAATGAACCGGGCCAGGCCCGGAAATTACGACCCGTGCAGGCCTCTAAAAAAGATAATCAATGCCGAAATAGTGAGATTTGAGCTTTATTTTTCTTATATTCTATCATTATTTAAATCAACAGGCAACATTAGTACCCCAGCCCGAGTACTAGTGCAGTCATCCCGGAGTCGGAGTCGATAAAATATCCAGGAGTCGGAGTCGTCCATTTTTCGCACCGACTCCACAGCTCTGGTTCTTTAAATCATTCCCCAATGATTATAAAAAAAACATGAAAAAAAAAAAAGAAAAAAAGCTTCCATTTTTTAATTATAAATTGTATGAGTTTTTTTTAATTAAATACATAATAGATTTTTTATTTTTAAATTGATAGAGTGCTTGTCTGAAAATTATAAAAATTTAAATAAAAAATTAAATTTTTCAATATTTTGTCTTTTTCACTTAGTTGAACAATTTTAGAGGTAAATAGAAATAAATGTAAATACTAAGTATAGCAGCCTGCTGCAATAGACCAACAAAAAAATTACAAATCCATCTAATTTTATACGTTATGGTACATATTTTTTTTTTCGAATATTAATTACGGAATACATAAAATATTTTTAAAAATATGATAAAAAATATTATACTATGTAACATTTGAAAAAATTAAGAGAAAAAGATTATTAGAAGCTTCAAATATCCGAATCTAAAATTGCAGCTCATTCCATTAAGTGGTTTTCGAGTTAAAATTAAAAGAAACTACAGGAATTGCAGTTTTGTTTACAACTATAACAAGTAAGAAAAATCAAGCGTTAAGCATAGATTATGAAATACTTTACAACACTTCCTGAATGCTTTAACAAAACTTCATTATTTAGGGAAATAAGGTATATAAGAGAATTAAGTAAACATTTTAGAAAACGCATAAAACGTTTGAAAAACTGATTTCAGCAGTTACCATCCATAGCAAATATGTATTCCAATTCTTTTGAACAGCTCTGTATTTGATCTGCAGGTTGATATATATGCTATATAATGGGGAAATTTAGTTTAGCAAGAAAACGTATAACAGGTTGAAATTTCTCTTTCAGCAATTTATACTAATAGATGGAAACATACTTGTATACTTTTGTAGAACCCTATAGTTAACCTAGTACCTTTATTACACGCCACTATTTAGCTAAAGTTTAATTCAAAGTAAAACACTCTTAAAACTACTCGAATCACATTTCCAGAAATTATCATTTATAGACGGTCATGTATCCAATTCTTTGCGTGACCCTGTATATAATTTTATCTATGTTCTACAAACATTTCTTAGTAAACAAAATGCAGTTCAGCTTAAAAATGCATAACCCATTTAAAAACCACCTTTAAGCAATTTACAATCATACCCAGTAACAATTACGAAATCTTTTGTGTAGCCCTGTATATGAATTTCAGCATTTATACACACCATATACAATGTATAAATCTAGTGAAACATAAAAGCACATAACATAATTAAAAATGCATTTCCAGCAATCATTGCTACCGTACAGTACTTCGGATACAATATCGTATCTGAAATCTTTTTTGCGTCCCTGTAAGTGCTATGCGCTTCTTATTATACATGAAATAAGTAGTAGTAAACCTCAGCGACGTATATCAATTTCATTACACATGAAATAATTTAACATAATTAAAATATGCCGGAAAAAATTTCCTCCACCCGTATATCATTATGTAACGGAAATCTTTTGTGTGGCCCTGTGAATTATTATTATAATTATTTTTTGCACCGCATATTCTGATGAATGCATATTTTAGTGCATTTGATAAATGCATGTCAATTTTAATATGTTTGAAAGCATGTAACATCATTGAAAATCATTTTAAACGATTTTTTCCCATAGGCCGTAATGTAACTGATAACTTTTGACTGTCCCTGTAAATGAACTAAACATGCTACAAACTTCACTTGAAATAGGGTTCGTGATGTGATAGAAGTCACTAACATACAAAAATTTCAGAACAATCCGAGTATATTTGCGCGAGTTAGAGCGCGTACAGACGGACAGACGGCCAGACAAACCGAATGCATAAACACTTTTCAACTTTGTTGGAAAGTGTTAAAAATGAATTTAACATTGACTTTGTGTTTGGTATTCTAGGGCAGTTTTTTAATTAATAGAAATATAATGTCAATTTTGAGTGTTCATATTAAAAATTTCATTTTTGTATACGAGTGTTATTATTATTATTATTATTATTATTATTATTATTACTCTTGTATTATGTGTAATTTAAAATTTTGATACAGCCTTCCAAATATGCTCATTTTAAAATAAATAATTTCCCTGAAAATATAGTGCGAATTTCATGATAATTCGTTTTTAGACTAATTAAGTGGTGTAGAATTTATTTATGGTGTCAAAATTGTGACTTGCTTAAAAAAACAAAACAAAAAACAAACAAAGATTGAGTTTGTTTTCATATACATACATATAGCCCCCTAAGCAAAATTTATATACATTATTTAACAGTAGACTTTATTTCCGATAGTTTGGCACCAACAACTTTCTGCTATGATAATTTATTGCTTAATTTGTGGGGGCTGTTTAATTTTTTTTTTTTTTTACGGCTGTACATTTATTATAAAGATTAATCCAGAATTTGAAAAAAAATAACAAAGTAATTTCAATTTTTTTTATATATAAAATTCATTGCATTTTGCACTTTTTCTCTTAATGGAATTATTTCTAAATTTTCTTTTATTACATAAAAAATAACGTAAGTTAACTTGACAAAGTTAATCAAGCTTCATTTCCCCTATAAAATCTTTGTCTTTTTAGTAATTTTTCTTCTTAACTTTTTTTTTTCTGATTAAAATATAACTTATTTACCGATATATATTTTTATATGAAAACCTTAAAAAACTTCAGATACGCCTAACTTTTAGATTTATATGATTTGACATTAAATTAAAATAAACTTAATAAACAACAATAATACGAAGAATAATATTGTTTAAAAAATGTCAAAATCATAATTTAAGTGAAATAAATAATCTTAAATAAGTTTTTTTTTTTTTTTTTAGGATTTGTTTAGGCATATCTTCTGAAAATGTGGTGATCCCCTGAATTTAGTCTTTTTTATGAAGATTTTTTATTTTAAGAAAATATTACAAAGTTTGTAGCCCTTTTTTGAAAAAAAAAAAATTATTTTTTTCTAACTTTTCTTCTCTTTTGAGTTTTATGTCTCTGAATTATTTATATATATATATGAATTACCGGCTCTAGATTACAGACATTTTATCTTGTAACTCTCTATGTCTCTTTTTACCTCTTTTTTGAATCTCCATGTTGTCCAAATTATATTATCTTTTTTTATGCGCAATAAAAACCGAGCGATATTTAAAAGACATCAAAGATTAATTGTTGGCAACCTTGGTTTTTGCTATAATCTTTGCTAAGCCTTTACTGATCAATAACCAATAGATCAATAAACGTTCCATCAAACCAGTGTGAGGAAATGGAAAATTAAAGATGTATACAGAAAAGAAAGCGATAATCAAACCGTACTTTCCGGATTCTCCGAAAATTCATCAATCAAGTACTCAATCAAGCACTTCCGTTAGGAAAGAAGCTGAGCCCGAAAATCATTTAGAGTGGGAAATGTAAAGGATGATATAGGAGTCGCATAGTGCCAATGTTCAGTTCTGAATTTCAGCAAGATAAAAAAAATTCTAAATAAATAATATTGGCTATGTTCTCGCTATAAAACCTGCAACGCAAGAATTATATTAAAACTGAACCAAAGTTCGTTTGTAATTCTAGGCACAAAAACAGATAATCTTAATGGGTACAATATTTTCAACAATAATTTTTAAATAGAAATTTTACTAAATTATGTACAAATTAAAATCCAATCTTAAATTGTAGATATAATGTCTAAATTCGTAAAGATTGCATGCAAAAATATTAACTAATCTAAAATACATCTTTTGTGCGCAATTAACAAAAAAAAAAATGGTTTTTATCTTTCTGAGAAAAATATCTTTAAAAGTGTCTTTTAAATCATTGTTTGCAGTAAAATGGTGGACGCATTTTTTTAGTCTTAACTTACGTAAAACTAGAAATATTTCTATGCAAAATGTTTTAAAATGCAACAAACTACTATAATGTTCTTTCATATATAATTTTTTGAAAAATCAATATTTTGGTGATTAAACAGCTCTAGTCTCTTAAAATTTCAAGATAATAAGATTTTATTGCTAACAAAAAAATGCTTAATTTTCTTTTATAATCAGAAATGTTTAAATTACATATACATATATATCAATCTTTTTGAAATATGAATCTACTCATTTTAAGGTAATATGATCTCTACAATATACAACTCTTTTTTTAAAATAGTCTAGTGAATTTTCACGGGAAACAATATATATATATATATATATAAATATATATGGTTATAATCTGTTGATTTTAATCCATGTACAGAAGAGCGCCGATTATCGGAACTCCATTCAACCGAACTTCCAACTATCCGAACAGCCTATTTCTCTCAAAAATGTTTTTAACCGAACTTACAGTCATCCGAACAGCCTATTTCTCCCCAAAAAATTTTGTAACCGCACTCCCACATATCCATTGGCTTTAAATAAAATTTTAAATGAAGAAAAAGCTGATAGTGGATCAGGAAATGAGGAATGTAAAACAATAAAGGAGATGGGAAAAAGGTATGAAGAAAATGAAATTAACGAGTGGTTAGATAGTGAAGTAGTACATAACCCTGGATATCAGATTTTAAATGATGATGAGATTGTGGATGAGATTCATGATGAAAAAGAAATTGTAGATAATGAAAACGAATGCTCTGGAAATAACCAATGTCCACCACATAATGAAGCATTTGAATATTTGGAAACAGCTATGAAATGGCTCGAACGGCAGAAGAACGTTGATCGTATTCAACTAACGTATTTAAGAATTAGAAATAGGGCAGCATTGAAAAGAATTTCTTCGTTTAAGTAAGCAACAATCAAAAGCTTTTTTGCTTAAATTATAATCTCTGGAGTTGAGAAAATGATATGGAAAGAAAAAAAATTTAATGGTAAACATATATAGAAAAAATAAAAATAAATAAACGTGCCAGCACTAACTTGTGCTGCCAGACTTAAGCTTAGATAAGGTATGAAGGTTTTAGTAAAGTCAGAAACATTCCTTAAATTATCTGTCCATTTATCCGAACTTTTGCTTATCCGAACCAGGATCGGTCCCAACTTGTTCGGATAATCGGCGCTCAACTGTATTCAGTTTTAGATTTTATTTTGTGCAAACCGTTACATGCAAAACTTTAAAAGGCAAATTAATTAAAATAATTAAAAAAAAACTTTAACTTATATGTTCCATTTTTTTAAAACATGTCCTTCTGAAAAATTTGTTGATGCACATTTTCATTAATTACGTCAAAATTTAATGTCTAAACTCATCAATCAGTACAATACTTATGTAAACAATATGCTTTCTGTAAATCTTAATGTGCTAAAGTTCTGTCCATTATGGACATTTTGAGACGAAAATTTTGCTAAATATATAAGATTTCTACGCATTTGCTTGTAGTAGCTCCTAAGGTGTCTTTAACCTCTTAATTCTCGCGCCCGTGATATTCACGGGCTGTGTCATTTATTCAGTTTGTTTAATCCCCACCAGTTTTATAAAACAGTGTAATTGGTTTTATTATCGTATCATTTCACCTGCTATTACATAAGGTGAATATTTCTTTTTCAAAAAAAAAAAAAAAAAAAAAAAAGGTGCCAATAAGCAATTTGAATTTTTAAACTGTAATTTAATGCGACAGTTAAGGGGTTAATCTGAAGACCGTGAGCCAACGCATTACGACTAATTCAATATCTAAAAATTGTCTTATTTAATAGCAGAAACTTTGCAATTAAATAAGGCGATAATGAGTTCATAAATATTACCTTTTGAAATTTGTGGGGGAAACCGACTATATATACACAAATTAAATAAATTCATGAAAATAAAAAACACAGATTTTTCGGGATGCTTTGAAAGATAAAAGTATTCATTATGTAAAATATTTGAAAGATATTTTTTTGTATTTAACTCAGAGTGCAACATTCAAAGACAAAATATTATAAATAATAGAATATATATAAACTCGTATTAAAATATTATTAAATTTAATAAATTTTTAATTTATAAAATACTTATATTTTTATAATACTTTTATACTAGATTAATTTTTTTATATCTGAAAAAAAAAAAAAAAACCCTCAAATAAAAAAAAAAAAGTATTTTTTCATACTGGAAAAGCAACCAGTACAACTAAAAAAATAAAAATAAACTCCAAATTTGATTTTAACACTTTTAATAAGAATGTCAACGATTTTAATCAGACAATTAAAATTAATGATTAAATCGTGTTTAAAAATTAAAGATTTTTAAAACGGTATTAAAAAAGCATTGAAATATAAAGTGAACCTAATTTGTAAAGTTTCTATGGATATTTTGCCTTAATGAATAACCGAAAAATGCTTTAAATACATGTTTTAGCTTAAATAATTATGTTTATAAAAAATTAAATATGATAAGTTTGTAAAAAGCAAGTTCTTATCTGGCGTAAAAATCATTCAATTTAAAAAAGATATTTAAATCTAATGCTGCTATTTTGTGGATTTCAAATATAACTTCAGATATTAAATTGGTCATTCTCATATTTACTTTGT
Source organism: Maratus speciosus (assembly GCA_963932465.1). Taxonomy (NCBI): domain Eukaryota; kingdom Metazoa; phylum Arthropoda; class Arachnida; order Araneae; family Salticidae; genus Maratus; species Maratus speciosus. The sequence goes on along the minus strand of OZ010791.1, from coordinate 156,079,025 downwards.
GTGCATAATTTAATGGTTTCCACCCATTTTCATAATTTGTTTTGATTAGCAAGCATATACCTGCATGTAAGTTTTCATTTATGGTGTTAACAGTAATTTTTATAAGTTGAAATGCAAAAATTCTTGAAAAGATATTTGTTTGATTTGTTATTTGTGTTAACTGATGAAATTACTTATGTGAAGTTTTTATTATTTCTGTAATTATATTAATTATAATTTTATTAATCAAAACGTAAAATGTGTAATGTTCTAACTAGAAAAATTATTGTTTAATAACTATTAATTTAAATAGTATTAACAATTTTATATTAAATTAAGTTATTAATAATTTTAATAAATATAAATGTCTGCAGTATTTAATATAGGTTTACATAATTATTACAAAATTTTAACATACATAATGGTATTACTAACTGATAAAATAACTAATTTGCTGATTTAATCTTTTAGTACTAATAATAGTTTTATTAATTAAAGCATAAAAACATAGATTATGACACATGTTTAGGAAAAAAACCTGACAACTGTATAACCTCCTGAATGAAATTTTAAGATGCATTACGCAATCTCATTTTTTTTTTCTTTCGGAATTATAATCAAGATTTTTTTCTTTACTTGCGTGCTGATACTCAGATCTCAAATTCTTTGACTTTGAAACCCATACCATTAACCAAAATTTATCCCTAGAAGGTCTTGGCTGCATTACAATAGTTTGTTCACAATAGAATGTTTCCAGCTCACATAAATAAACAATATAAGAATCACATTTTTTTAATTTAAATAATAATAATAATAATACATTATTATTATTATTCAGAAGCAGAGCTAACACAATAACGTTTCCGAAGAAAAAATTATATTGCTTGCAATTTTTATTTGACAACAACAAATATCTGTATCTCACAAATAATACATTTGAATTTCATGATAATTGGATTAATCATATAAATAATAGATTACCGAAGGGGAAAAGAAGGGATGTAACAGTGAGTTGCTACAAGAAAATCGAAAATGGTTTGCCTATATTTTAATATTTTATATTTCTATTTAAAATCTTTAGATGAAAAGTGTTATAATGAACAGTAACGCTGTAAAAATAATAATAATAATAATTGTAAGCAAATTTATAGACGTTAGAAAAAAACTTGCCCACAAATTTATTTTCTAATAGAGTAAAGCCTGTCTGTAACGGAATCTCACTTTAAACGGGAAAAATCATGTTCTTGCCAAAAAATACCACTTCAGATGTAAAAATACCACTTCAGATGTAAAAAACCTGTGTAAAACGGAATTCTTTACTGATAAATTAAGTTTTTGTCTTAGCAGATATTTCTTTATCATACTTGTGGTGGCATTCGAATTATTAACGGGGCCGGCTGTCTCTGTCTACGGTCCTGCTTCGGCATAGTATGTCCTTGAAAGCCGAGTATGCAAAATAAGCGAGATATTATTTTTTATATTACACACTAAATCTTTCCTACATATTTCTTCAAGGCCGTATACTAATTCACAGCAACATCAAAATATGCACGTAAAAAGTGGCGGGGGGGAGACACATATGCAGGAGTCGGATAATCAGCTGTCGACGAACCTAAAAATATTCATATAGCATCGAATATGTGACCCCTCTGCTGTGACATCAACATGACGTTTGGGGGCATATATACAGGGGTCGGATATCCAACTCTCTCACCAAAAGTAAAAGCCTTATCATTGGATATCTGACCCCTTGATATGTATCCCCTTTGCTCTGACGTCAAAATGACGTATTGGGGCAGATATACAGGGGTCGGATATCCAAATCTCTCTCCAAAAGTAAAAGTCCTAGCATTGGATATCTGCCCCCTTGATATGTGTCCCCTTCTGCTGTGACGTCAAAATTACGCATGGTGGCATATATACAGGGGTTGGATATACACCCTTCGACGAAAGGAAAATTCTCTAGGACTGGATATGTGTCCCCTTCAGCTGTGACGTCGTATGGGGGCATATATACAGGGGGTGGATATACAGCTATCGACGAAAATAAAATGCTTTGTATTGGATATTTGCCCCCATCTGCTATGGGGACATATATACAGGGGTCGGATATACACCCTTCGACGACAGTGAAATTCTGCAGCACTGGATATGTGCCCCCTTCTATCTGTGACGTCAAAATGACGTATGGGGGCAGATATACAGGGGGTAGATATCAGCGTCCCCTTTCCAGCCCCTTGGTCCGATTTTGCCCATTTACGAACTTGACCGGTATTTTACGCCCCTTGATTTTATGTATCAGTTTGAAAGAGAATTGGTGTAGAATTATGGAAGTTATCATGTCCAGAAAAAAGTGATATATATATAGATAGATAGGTAAAGTTTTTTACTGGGGGTGGTTTTGGGTTCTAGGGGTCATGATCGGTGTAGATCTGCAAAAATTTTTCCGAAATTCCAACATAGGGGAGAATGTAATAGGTAGTATTTCATACGAAATCTACCTAAAAATACCAGAAAACGTAGACTCGTACTTTTTTACGTCAAAATTGTTAATTAAAATAACTATAAAAAATAGTAAAATTCAAAAGTCAGATTTTGTTAGGATCAAATTTTGAAAGTTCATTTGATATTAAAAAAGTTTTAAAATGGTGCTCCTGTTTTGATGATATGGATAATTTCATATTTGCGAACAGGAATCAGGTGGAAAGTTGGGTAAAGTCACAGGTTAAGGTTTCGAATGTTATTTCTTTCATACTTTAAACATTTTTATTCAAAATTAATCGATGAATTCAATTAAAATTTAATTATGTTTTTAATATTTGAAATTTTTATTTGAAAGCTTTTAGATGGAAAAGTGTTACAAATACATCATAAATTGTAATATTATTGTAAAAGAAATATAATAAAATTGTAAGGGAATGCTATATAGAATAGATTTTTAAAAAAGGTAAATTTATTTTCTGATAGAGTATATTATAACAGAATCATGATAAACGAAAAAAGAAAAAAAAAAGGATTGTGGTCCAACCCCCCTCCCCCCCCCCCCCAAAAAAAAATATATATATATATATATATATATTTAATTAATAAATATAAATAATTAAAAAATGTGCAATTATACCTTCGAAAATTAAAATAATCTGTATAAAATGGAATTTTTCACTGGTTGCTTGCGCTTCCGTCTAAAGCCGGGTTTTTGTATGATACTTCTTTTTGTGGGCCCGTATTAGAATTATTACCTGGGAGGCGGTTTCTGAACAACAAAACCTACTAGTTTCATGCATTTCCGAGCAAAAATTAGTTCAAACTCATGTTAGTTGCACTTTTGGATTTGAGAACAGCCTTAGCATTAATATCAAAATAAATATTATAGTGTTGCTCTTGCATATATGAATTCAGTTATACAGCTAAAAATGTTGAATCGAGAACGGATGGCATGCTAAAAATTATATTTTGGATTGAGAAAATGGATTACTACACTCTTTCTTTATTTCTAACCACTGACCAGGCCCCTACCTATCACGCTATGGTCCAGTTTTACGTGTTTGAGTGCCTGGAAACGGGGTGAAATCGCCTGATCGCCACATGGCGGTGGTCTGCTGGATAAGCGTTTCCGAAAATCAGTGGCGGCAAAAGAAACTTTGGTTTTAGAAATGCTTCTTTAACCCCTTAATTCTCGCTCCCGAGATATTCAAGGGCTCTGTATTTTATTCAAATTGTTTGATTCCCACCAGTTTTATGAAATAGTGTAATTGGCTTTATTATGGTATCATTTTACCTGTCATTAAACAAGGTGAATATTTCATTTTCAAAAAAGTGTGGCTAATAAGCCATTTGAATTTTTAAAACGCAATTTAATGCAAGCGTTAAGGCTGTTCTTAACTGCTCTGCTTAACAAGCGCAAACGTTTTGACACATTTACAAATTCATTTTTTAACGGAAAGATATAACATTAGAAAGCCTGGCCATGGAAGCCATTTGTAATTGAACTGTGTTTTGCATTTTTCAATCCATCAATTACCTAATGAGTTATAAGCGATTTTGATCACGTGACAAACGCGTTTTTCAACCTTTTAGGTAGATTTCGTATGAAATACTACCTATCATTCTCCCCTATGTTGGAATTTCTGAAATTTTTTTGCAGATCTACACCGATCATGACTCCTAAAACCCAAAACCACCCTCAGTAAAAAAACTTTATATATATATATATATGTAGCATTTTGCTACCGACTTTCAGATATTTAGGCGACACCAGTACACCTCGACATAAAATGTAGTAGAGCAATCAAAACCATCCATCCGTTATATTGAAAATATCGGTTTGCAGTCAGGGTGGCGAGTAAAGACAGGATCGAGACACATTGAGATAATTTCCCTTACGTAATGAATATAGAGAGTCATCGTCACTTGAAACTGGTTTTATTGAAAAAAACATAGCAAAACACTTCCAGTAGTTATTCCATCAACTCTCAAAAATTGATCATCACTTCACAAAACTTTAGATGTTACAAGCATAGGATCTACACATTAGAACGTTTACTCCAAGCGACGCAGGTTAATTAGACAACCAGAAAAACGTAAAATCTTCCTCTCCTTCGCCAATGTAACGATATTTGTACTCCGAAAAACAGCGCGCGGACGGTTACAGAAAGGTAAAAGACCAATGCTAGAAGAGAGGTGGGTAAGGATGGGACATAAAACAGATTAGATTCGATGGGAAAGGATGACGTCGATAATGAACTCTTTTATACGGCGTCAGAATTAAAGTGCAAATAGTGCTGGCGGACGCATGGAATTGTGGGTATAGAACACCCAAAAATAAATGATATTAAAACATTCGAAAGAAAGAGAATTTAGTTTTAGAATAAAATGAAAAAGTAATTTAATGGGTTTTATAAGTTTAGGCGAATGGATTAAGGTTTTTAGAATAATAAAAGAATACACAACTTTAAATGCATGAAATAAAAGACAAAAGATATTAAGATATTATTAAAGATAGGTAAAAAAGGAAAAATATTAAGAATTTGGAATAGTTTTACTAAGAAAAAGAGGCGAAAATTTTTATTATTACACACACACACATATATATATATACATACTAGTGTAAATGCCCGTCCTAGGACGGTGGGTAAAAATTGTGTTTTTCACTTAAAATTTGAAAAACTGATAAAAAAATAATTGACAATATGGAAGCGTTTAGATGAGCAAAGTTCGGCTAGTTTATGTTCTAATAAACTCACAATTAGCTTTTAGAATATTTCTGGGTAAACAAGGTTTTCCGGCTAATATACTATAACAAAATTAAGATTTCTTAATAAAAGAAAAATTTAATAAATATGCAATAAAAGTGCGTAATTAAAACAGTCTGCTGCAACTATTGAAATAATACTATTTTTTTAATAACACTTTGAAATTGTATTTTTATAGTTTACTCCCCCCCCCCCCCTCCATAATCCCATCCGACTAATCCCCTAAGCTTCTGTCCTCCTGATGCAAAACTATAAATTAAAAATTATTAATTTTACGTTTCGTATAAATATTAATTTTTTACTTTTAAAATATGGGATATGTTTTTTTGTTGTTGTTGTGGATTTTTTTGTTTTTTAGTTTAAATTTACATACACCTGTATATAGAAAAGGAAAATATAAGCAATGTGTAATTTAAAAATAAGTTACAAAATGCCAGGATATTATTTCGGGGCGGGGGGGGGGGGGCGACTAATCCCCTAAGCTTCTGTCCTCCTCATGCAAAGCTATAAATCAAAAATTATTAATTTTACTTTTCGTATAAATATTAATTTTTTACTTTTAAAATATGGAATATGATTGTTTTTTTTTTTTAAGTTTAAATTTACATACACCTGTATATAGAAAAAGAAAATATAAGTAATGTGTAATTTAAAAATAAGTTACAAAATGCCAGGATATTATTTCGGGGAGGGGGAGGCGACTAATCCCCTAAGCTCCTGTCCTCCTGATGCAAAGCTAATAACACTTTGAAATTGTATTTTTATCGTTTACCCCCCCCCCCTCCAATTTTTTTATATGTATATTGATTAATAAATAAGTATCGCGGGTTGAATCGCATCCGTCTAATCCCCTAAGCTACTGTCCTCCTGATGCAAAGCTATAAATCAAAAATTATTAATTTTACTTTTCGTATAAATATTAATTTTTTACTTTTAAAATATGGGATATATTTTTTTGTTGTTGTTTTTGTTTTTTAGTTTAAATTTACATGCACCTGTATATAGAAAAGGAAAATATAAGCAATGTGTAATTCAAAAATAAGTTACAAAATGCCAGGATATTATTTCGGGGAGGGGGGGGGGGCGACTAATCCCCTAAGCTTCTGTCCTCCTAATGCAAAGCTATAAATCAAAAATTGTCAATTTTACTTTTCGTATAAATATTAATTTTTTACTTTTAAAATATGGAATATGATTGTTTTTTTTTTTAAGTTTAAATTTACATACACCTGTATATAGAAAAAGAAAATATAAGTAATGTGTAATTTAAAAATAAGTTACAAAATGCCAGGATATTATTTCGGGGAGGGGGGGGGGGGGGCGACTAATCCCCTAAGCTTCTGTCCTCCTTATGCAAAGCTATAAATCAAAAATTATCAATTTTACTTTTCGTATAAATATTAATTTTTAACTTTTAAAATATGGAATATGTTTGATTTTTTTTTAAGTTTAAATTTACATACACCTGTATATACAAAAAAAATATAAGTAATGTGTAATTTAAAAATAAGTTACAAAATAGGGGGAGGGGGGGCGACTAATCCCCTAAGCTTCTGTCCTCCTCATGCAAAGCTATAAATCCAAAATTTATTAATTTTACTTTTCGTATAAATATTAATTTTTTACTTTTAAAATATGGAATATGATTGTTTCTCTTTCTTTTTTAAGTTTAAATTTACATATACCTGTATATAGAAAAAGAAAATATAAGTAATGTGTAATTTAAAAATAAGTTAAAAAATGCCAGGATATTATTTCGGCGAGGGGGAGGCGACTAATCCCCTAAGCTCCTGTCCTCCTGATGCAAAGCTAATAACACTTTGAAATTGTATTTTTATCGTTTACCCCACCCCCTCATATTTTTTTTATATGTATATTGATTAATAAATAAGTATCGCGGGTTGAATCCCATCCGTCTAATCCCCTAAGCTACTGTCCTCCTGATGCAAAGCTATAAATCAAAAATTATTAATTTTACTTTTCGTATAAATATTAATTTTTTACTTTTAAAATATGGGATATATTTTTTTGTTGTTGTTTTTGTTTTTTAGTTTAAATTTACATACACCTGTATATAGAAAAGGAAAATATAAGCAATGTGTAATTTAAAAATAAGTTACAAAATGCCAGGATATTATTTCGGGGAGGGGGGGGGCGACTAATCCCCTAACCTTCTGTCCTCCTAATGCAAAGCTATAAATCAAAAATTGTCAATTTTACTTTTCGTATAAATATTAATTTTTTACTTTTAAAATATGGAATATGGTTTTTTTTTTGTTGTTGTTGTTGTTTTTTGTTTTTTTAAGTTTAAATTTACACACACCTGTATATAGAAAAAGAAAATATAAGTAATGTGTAATTTAAAAATAAGTTACAAAATGCCAGGATATTATTTCGGGGAGGGGGGGCCGACTAATCCCCTAAGCTTCTGTCCTCCTTATGCAAAGCTATAAATCAAAAATTATCAATTTTACTTTTCGTATAAATATTAATTTTTAACTTTTAAAATATGGAATATGTTTGATTTTTTTTTAAGTTTAAATTTACATACACCTGTATATACAAAAAAAATATAAGTAATGTGTAATTTAAAAATAAGTTACAAAATAGGGGGAGGGGGGGCGACTAATCCCCTAAGCTTCTGTCCTCCTCATGCAAAGCTATAAATCCAAAATTTATTAATTTTACTTTTCGTATAAATATTAATTTTTTACTTTTAAAATATGGAATATGATTGTTTCTCTTTCTTTTTTAAGTTTAAATTTACATACACCTGTATATAGAAAAAGAAAATATAAGTAATGTGTAATTTAAAAATAAGTTAAAAAATGCCAGGATATTATTTCGGCGAGGGGGAGGCGACTAATCCCCTAAGCTCCTGTCCTCCTGATGCAAAGCTAATAACACTTTGAAATTGTATTTTTATCGTTTACCCCACCCCCTCATATTTTTTTTATATGTATATTGATTAATAAATAAGTATCGCGGGTTGAATCCCATCCGTCTAATCCCCTAAGCTACTGTCCTCCTGATGCAAAGCTATAAATCAAAAATTATTAATTTTACTTTTCGTATAAATATTAATTTTTTACTTTTAAAATATGGGATATATTTTTTTGTTGTTGTTTTTGTTTTTTAGTTTAAATTTACATACACCTGTATATAGAAAAGGAAAATATAAGCAATGTGTAATTTAAAAATAAGTTACAAAATGCCAGGATATTATTTCGGGGAGGGGGGGGGGGGCGACTAATCCCCTAAGCTTCTGTCCTCCTAATGCAAAGCTATAAATCAAAAATTGTCAATTTTACTTTTCGTATAAATATTAATTTTTTACTTTTAAAATATGGAATATGGTTTTTTTTTTTGTTGTTGTTGTTGTTTTTTGTTTTTTTTAAGTTTAAATTTACACACACCTGTATATAGAAAAAGAAAATATAAGTAATGTGTAATTTAAAAATAAGTTACAAAATGCCAGGATATTATTTCGGGGAGGGGGGGCCGACTAATCCCCTAAGCTTCTGTCCTCCTTATGCAAAGCTATAAATCAAAAATTATCAATTTTACTTTTCGTATAAATATTAATTTTTAACTTTTAAAATATGGAATATGTTTGATTTTTTTTTAAGTTTAAATTTACATACACCTGTATATACAAAAAAATATATATAAGTAATGTGTAATTTAAAAATAAGTTACAAAATAATAAGTCTAAAATATTTAAATTGATTACTGTTTTAAAAGAAAGTCATTTTTATAAATTTTTTGCAGGGAAAAAAGGATATTTTTAAAAATACCCTATCATTGTTTTCCGTGAATCACTTTATATGAGAAATAAATTAAAATTCCTTACATGTCGCAAAGAAAATTTAATATGATTGCAACATAATACTTGAAATAATCTCAAGTGACACTTGGCGATTTGTTTTGGTGGTGAAATGCGATATGCCCTCTGATTTGTTAGGAAGAAGTGTCTACCACTGCTCAATTATCAGGACTTGTAACCTTGAGAAGTAATCACGAGATTCTTGTTTCTTCTCAACCAATGGGAGAATGGAACCTTTCACCCTTGAGTCTCTTCCCTCGGAGACTGGTAAGATTGATGGATTCGCCTCGCCCTGCGTTACACTGCCTTTTATTATATAGAGATATATATATATCACTTTCTTCTGGACACGATAACTTCCACAATTCTGCACAAATCTCTTCCAAACTGATACATAAAACAAAGGGGCATAAAATCTCGGTCAAGATCGTTAATGGGCAAAATCGGACCAATGGGATGGAAATAGGGAGGGGTTTTGAGAAAACCAAAAAAAACCCATAACTTCTTATTTTTTGTACATATAAAATCAGTTTAAAGTTTTTTTATTTCTAAAAACAGGGCCAAAAATTTATGTATCACAGATTTTTGATCAAATTAAAAATGGGCTCAAGGGGCGCAAAAAAATAGGGTTTTTGGGAGAAAAAAATTCATAACTTCGTCAATTCTTAAGATATCAAATCCAATTAATTTTATTATAAATCTCCTTAATATTATCTACAACTTTTATATTCACAAGTTTTTGGTAGGACCAATTCGTACCGCAAAAAAAAATTAAAAACGAAAACAAAAAGGGGGGGGGGGGGGTTGAAGAAGAAAAAATCCATAACCCCGTCAATTTACAAGATATAAAATTCCCATGAATTTAGCATATATCTTCTTAATATTGTCTACAACATTTATATAGACAATTTTTTGATAGGACCAATTCTTACAGCAGAAACAAATTGAAAATACATAGCGGTTGAAGAAAAAAATCATCTTATTAAGGGTGTATTCAAATCCAGACTGCTTATTTTCTCACTCATTTTTAAATTCAATTTTGTTTTCAAACGAATCCAATTGTTAGATTCTCTTATTCAGAAACTATATAATGTACCGTAATGATCGATGTTTTAATAGAGGCAGAATATATTTCAAAAAATGATGTCGAATTGGGCATTTTGAACAGAAATTTCCCGAAGCGATTGTGTTAGAAACGAAAAATATTGTCCTACTGAGAAAATAATTGTTCATAAATGAAGTTTTAATTAATTGAACGAAAAATAAAAACACAGGTCTTTTATAAATCTCTTCAAAAATCACGTCAGCAAGTTTAATATTTTTCTATTAAAAATGAATCTGAAAATGTGCCAGAAAATTTCGAGTGGTTGAGCATGGAAAAATATTTTTTTGAATACCTCCTTAACATGATTCCGCTAAAACCAGCTATTATATAAAAATGAAATAAAAACTCGTCAAGATCAGTCAGATAAATATGTTAAAGTGGATAAATCTCTAATCATGATTTAGTTTTTGTTGGTGAAATGAGTATACTTGACTTCGAAATCTATCTCCGCCTGTAGGCCGGGCCGGCAGGGATTTTTTTTTGACTGGTTTTTCTACTTTCGCGCGGAAATTCGGTTCAAAACGTCCACTTTGACACTATTTTTTGAAAGATCTATTGCGTTTGTAAAAAAATGGAAAAAACAGCTTGATTACATAGTTGAACAACAACACTGAATAACAACACCAGCTAGTTTCATGCATTTTCGAACAAAAATAAATTAAAACTTATGTCAGAAAGTCTTTAAAATTATGTCTTTTGGACTTGAGAACACCCTTAATGGGTTAAATCTCGAAAATATAATTTAGTTTCTGGGGTTCCTAAAAAAAAAAAAAAAAAAAAAAAAAAAAAAAAAACGTATTTAGGGATCGTAGGTAACTCGGAAGAGCTTATCGTGTACTTTCGATTGTGGTTACATTATAATTCCGTTGATTAAGGCGGTTGGTTCTCAAGTCTGCTGCTCAACAAGTCCGAAACTTTCTGACACATTTATTGACTCATTTTAAACGTAAAGGAACAAAATTAGCAGGGCTGACTATATCGAAATGATTTGGAATCGGGAGGCTTTTTGCATTTTTTGATAAGTAAATAATTTATCGGGTTATAGGTGATTGGGTATGGGTGATAGAATATGGGTTTACCAAAAAATGGAAAACGTCTTTCGATCACATAGTTTCGGAATAACAAAACAACACCTGCCAATTTCATGCGTTTTCGAACAAAAGTGAATTAAAACTTGTGTCATACAGTTGCCACTTTTGGTTTAAGAATTTTTTTATTTTTTGCAATATATCAGAAATAGTTTTTGAAAAAAAATTCTAGAAAATGAAACAATTAGCAATATGTTATTGTTCCAATCTTGTAAAAAATATTTAACAACGCCGGATATTATTATTTTTAGAACATGCCACTTTCAATAATTGCTTAATAAAAAACTATATTAAATATTTTTGACGCGCATCATGTGAGATCTGCGAAAATATTTTTAAAACGAGAGGAATAATGGATTTTATTAGTTTAAGGCGTTTCGCAGATCCTCTGCTCAACAACGCGAAACTTTCTGACACACTTTCTAACTCGTTTTTAAGCGTAAAGGTTTGGCAGGCCTGACTATTGAAGCGATTTGGAATCGAAATGAGTTTTCCATTTTTGATAAAGAAATTACTTATCGAGTTCTAAGCAATTTTTGTTTCGTGACAACCAATTTTCCTGCTCTCTCTCAGTATCGCGTCCGAAAATTCGGTTCAAAACGCCAACTTTGACAATATTTTCGGAAAGATCTTCTGCCTTTAATAAAAGAAGAAAAACGTCCTCCGATTACATAGTTTCTGATTAACAACACCTGCTAATTTCACGGGTTTCCGAACTAAAACGAATTAAAATATGTATCAGAAAGTAGCCCCTTTGGATTTGACAACAGCCTTATAGACAACATTGTCATAGACGATCAAAAACATATCGACTTATCAAGCTCATGTCCATCTAAAAGGTAAGGAGACTCCGATATCGATGTTTGACCGATGGTGAAGATGTCAAAAACTTCCCTTCCACGTTACAACATACACTAATTACTCTGTCTCGCGTAATATTCTAATAAGCGAATAGATAGATGATCGATGATTTTCAATTAGCAGTATCGCTTGTTGGTATGAATACTTTTTCGTTACGCTTAATTTCTTTCGTAAATATTTCAAAAGAAATTGTTAATGGTAGTTGACGTGACTAGATATAATTCAATATTTTAATTATGGCCCTGTGATTTCTTCTTTAAATTTATTGAACGTTACGAGTTACAACTACTTGATATTGCGGGAACGCTAATTGGATGTCTCATAGATATTATATGCTTGCGGTATTCAATAATTCTGTGCGGTGAATTTGGTTTGGGAGAAATAAATGTCAGACGAGTATTAAATATCATTATAAAACAATACAGGAAGTCCTATAATTGTGGACGAATTTTGAAAAATCCTTCAAAAGAATCAACGATATAACGTATCGGAGTCGTTTTCCCCTTAAGGTGTTACATGGGTTTCGAAGGTTAAAAAAAGGCATATATTCTCTATTTCTTTTTATATAATAAATAAATTATTTGTTTCAAAATTTTGTATATATATAAAAGAGCAACATTTAAAAAATATTTAAAAAAAAATTCATTCAAAAATTTTGAAAATTCAGCCGGTGGAACCTGGTTTCCAAAGACCTCAAAAAAAAAAAAAAAAAAAACCGCAATTTAACAAATTTACAACGACCATTTGGAAAATGATTTTTTTCAAAGACTAAAATTTAAGACATAAAAAATCGCACGCAGTTGAACATACATTACGTGCGCCATGGATTACATTTTTCGGTACTGTAAATTTTTAAACTTCTACGGAGCTGGTCATACATTACGTACGCCATGGATTAAACATTAATATTCCTGGACCAATTTTAAATGAAATTTCATTCTTAAACTTCTAAACATCCCACAATATTACTTTTTACACCGTCGTATAGAGAAAAAAATGTCCTTTTAAATGCGATTTGTTTGAAAGCTGCATCTCAATTTGTTTCTGAGTTATTAATTTTTTTTTTCTGTAGTTTTTATTACTTTTTTGTCATAGTGGCAACAGAAGTATCCATCTCTGTTGAAAGTAAAGGGAAAATACAGATTACTGTATAGACCAATCAGAAAACGAATAAAATGCGGATTCAACTAATAAAAAGCTTCAGATATGTTTTTGATTTCCTACCCTGACGAGGACAATAACCATTTTTCCAAATGGTTAAAAAAAAAAAAAAAAAAAAAAGGTGTCCTCATGGTGGTCTGGATAACTCACGATAGCTTTATCTGAAATTAAAAAAACAAATTTTTTCTGTTAGTAGATAAGTATAATTCGTGATTGAACGAAGGATTTAAATAAAAATTGAAATTTGAATTTTTGGCAGAGTGGTATGCAAAACAGTACAATTTTTGGTACAATTTATACTAATAGTTAGCTGTAATAAAAAAAAACAAAAAATCATTCATTCAATCAATAGTTAATCCTACTTTGAAGAAGTGCGCAAAATTTCAATAAGATCGGTGCATTAGTTTTTGAGAAATCGTGTCCACCGTCTTCAAAAATTGTGATTTTAGGAAAAAAGCGATTAAAGTTTTAAATAAGAATAAAACGAATATTTTAATTTCTATTATTTTATTATTATTATTATTATTATTATTATTTACTTACATAGAATCGTCGATTCCAGCTCCATAAAGCAAAGTTCCTGCTGCGTTTGCAATGTCCAGGGCATCCTTTTTGCTCCTGTCTGAGACCAGTTATTTCTTCTCGAGTCTCAGTCTCATTTTTTCTTTCAGCTATGAGTATGAGTATGCGTATGCGATGATCATTCTCACTCCGCGCTTACTCTTGGCTATTTCGGCCAAGTTTTACTCATATATCCATGCCGGACTCCAATTCAGGAGCAAGTCCTGCTTTCTTTTAAGTTGTTATTCTTATCTTATAGCTGGAAAATTTTAAAGAAATCAGCTTTTTATCTTAAAAATCGTTATTTTCAATTGTTTTGTTTAATTAATAATACTCATTAAGATGTTAACCATTCAAAATTCAAATGTATGTTTATCTTTTCTCTTTAAGTTGATATTCTGATCTTGTAGTTGAAAGAAAATCTACGGAAATCGGCTTTTTTCCTTAAAAATTGTTATTTTCCATTGTTTTGCTTAATTAATAATACTCATGAAGATGTTGATCATTCAAAATTCAAATATATGTTCAACTTTCCTCATTTAAGCTGATATTCTGATCTTGTAGTTGAAAAAAAAATCTAGGGAAATCGGCTTTTTCTTTAAAAATTGTTATTTTTCATTGTTTTGCTTAATTAATAATACTCATTAAGGTAAAGGTTGTTCAAAATTCAAATGTAAATTTAATCTTCATCTTATAGTATGATGATCTAGCCGATCTAAATTTCCATCCATTAAAAATGTTTATGATTATTAATATATTGAGATTTCATGGTAGGTAATAATGTTTTCCATATATATTTTATTTTACTACAATATTAACGTATAAATTATTACATCATGCCATCTTCAAATTAGAGATTAGGTCATTATTTTTATATAAATTTGTCAGACAATGCTACATTTTAAAGATATTATATACGCACACACATACGGGAGCTTTCTTTTAAGTAAAATAATATTAGATCCCTTTTCCGCTTATTTAAAGAGGGTGTAAAACCTTCGACTAACAGGTGGAAGTGGTAGCGTGGAACTTCAGTCAAGCGGAGGCCCAAGTAATAATTAAATCAAACAATTTATTTAAATGCATAAGATAAATGAATATTTCTTGATTAATTACTTGTAATTACAACTACATTATATTTTTGGGTACTTTCAGCTGATGACAATGTTCATTAAAGACTTAATATCAGTGCATAAGATTAACATTCAAATTCTATAGTTTCTTTCTCGATACAAATCCAAAATCTTGTCACGACAGTCTGGTAAGAAACAGCTGCCTCTGTTTTCTGGTGTATATCAGTCCTTGTCAACTACACAATATCTCGCGGTTTACACTGGAGAAATCTTACCCAGCCCGAAACGGCGGATTCTTCCATCCCTTCGGATCTTTCCGAAAACTCAACTCCCAACTCAGAGAGCAGCTCTCTCCTTGGGATTCAAAAACGCATCTCCCTCTTTTCTCTGTTCGTTCAAATTCACCTTCCTAAAACAAAGGAAATCTATGGCCCAGTCAGAATCTAGGTTGAATGACATCACTAACAAGCTTCAATCTCATAGGCCAAGAGAGACCCTCGCTGCTAGCGTGAGAAAATTTCGCATCTAGTTTCATTTTTAAATTGTCCTGGGAAGATATCGGCAAACTTGCTACTTAAAATGAATTCCATAACTCCTATTCTTTTCACGCCATTCTCCTTTTCAGTCAACCTTTAAGATTGGTTTAGATGGATTGATTCTTTTTATCATTTCCTGCAGAACCTTGAGACTTAGAAATATTTTGAGCTGTTATGCTTATACATTGCTTTTCCTATCTAGAGTTCTCATTTGAAAATATATGGGACCTTTTTTGTGAATCCCATTGGATTCTTCACAATACCCCCCGCCTTTAAATGATATTTCGGCTGCAAGACGTAATATCTGCAAAGAAAAGGTTAGCTCATATATTAGAGTGGCCCTCCTTTATATATCTCACTCACCTTTTTCACAAAAAACTTTTCATACAATTTACATTTAACTTACTAATGCTGAGTACCTTTGATTATGAAATTTCACTTTTAAAAGACAAAACACATTTAAAATTTTACACTATGACATTTACACAAAATAAGATAAATTTAATATGTACACCTAGTAAAATCGAATTCGACTCACTTATGTACACTTAGTTAAATCGATTTCGACTCACTTGATCCGGCGCTAAATTTCTAACTGCTAGAGCCTGTCATGTGAAGGCCTATTTCTATATTTAGGATAGTGTCTCGGACGTGAATCTTCGCTTGTCAACCTATTTATTTTCTCCGCGTTTTTTTCTTGTGGTTTTTGTCTATTTACACGATAGTTTTGCAACTTTTCGTGTCTACCTGTGGCGCTCGCCACACAATAAGCCGGGGACATTTTAGAGTCGCCCGTCCTCCGACTAATCTGTCTCATAACACTTTCGCGCTCTTTATTCCCGTCCAAATCCTTTACTAGATTTTCTGACCTGAGATACTTTTTGTTCTCTTTATATCTAAACCAAAATTCTCTTTTGTTCCTTCTCAGTGTTATTTTCACCGACGTATCCCTTTGATTATCCGATCTATCTATACTTTGACACGCCCTATTTGCTTGTGTTAAATCCTCACACTCATGATGCGATTTTTCTAACCCCTTTTTCAGTTTGACTTCTCGTATGGGGCAACCCATCTCATGATCCCATTTGACATCTTTCTTTTTTCTTTTATTCGATCCTAAAACCTGATCTTCCTTTTTCGTGGGTGATACAGTATTATCCTTCCTTCCCTCCCAATTCTCATATCTCGTTTTTGACTGGGTACCTCCCATTTCCTTTCTTTCTCCCAAGTTCACGCTCGTCAATTTTGAGTTGTCCTCTCTCATCTTATTCTCTTCCCTTCGGGATGGATTCCCGTTTTCGTTTTTCGCTTTCGCTATGTTATGGATGACCACTGCATCTGAAATCTGCATTTTTTTCCTTTTAATATCATCAATTAATTTTTGAGTTTTGTTACCCAAAATATAGTAAGACAAATTCGTCTTTCTGTCCGTCACGATAGCTTTTGTTTTTAGTCTCCCGAGTCCTTCAATTTTTAAAACAACTTCGGCGGTCGGTAAGCGACGAGTATTGTTCATTAACGGCTGTCTAACTCGAATGGTGCCACCGTCTAATTGATTGCGTTTAATAAATCTCCTCGAAATTACATCATATTGACTTCCACTATCTCTTAATGTTGTGCATTCCCTTCCGTTGATTAGCGCGCGGCTTAGATAAGGCTTAAAACTTTCTTCAAAATTTGTACTTCCGCTAATATGATGAACGCTGGTAATTTGCTCTCCATTTCTTTTGTTTTCGGGACAATTAACCTTCAAATGGTTTGGGCTCGAGCAAATGAAACACCTAATAGCCCTTTTGCGGTCAAAGATTTTTTCCCTTTCTTTCTCTATATTTCGTTCTCTCCAGTTAGTTCTGGTTTCGGAATGCCCCCCTCTCGTTTCGTCTTCATTTTCCATTTTCTCATCCCGCGAATTTTCTTCGAATTTTAGCTTTTTGTTCCACGATTTTTTTGACGCCCCTTTTATAGTTTCGTATTCATCCAGGTCCTTAGCTAGTGTTCCTGGATCTTTATATTTGGCCCACGAATCTATAAAGTGCTCCCTTAATTCTGCTGGAGCACGCCTCTTAATCTGTTCGGTGATTAGCAAATCTTTTAACTCTTTAAAATTAGTAACCTCAAGATCATTTAACCACCCTTCTAGAAAGCTATTTAGTTCAAAAATGAGGTCTTTCCACGGGCTATTCTGGTCTCGCAAATGTTTATCTAATTTTTGTCTATAAGCCTCGCCACTCAATCTGAAACGAGCTAACAGGATTGACTTCACATGCTGAAAGTTGTCAACTCGGTCTGTCGGTTCGCGCAAGATCAATTCAGCTATCTGTACGGGCAACAAAGCTAATAAATGCGTGACCAGATCCTCATTTTCTATCCCAGACCTTAATGCCTGTCGTTCAAACAAGTTTAAAAATAGAGTTATGTCCGAACGCTCTGGATCAAAACGATGCATTATAGTTTTTAGCGCTAATTTAGGTCTTTCCGATCCGTTACTGGAAATCGAGTTACGCCTCCCTGTATTTTGCATTAATTTTAATTGCTCTAATTGAAAATTTCTCTCTTTTTCTTTCTCTTCTTTTTCTTTTTTCTCTCTTTCTAAAAGAAGTAGATCTTCCCTATCTTTCACTATATATCCCACTTGCGTTAATGCAAAGTCGGCATCATAATCGTCCGCGCCCTCTATCTTTTGGATAATCGTCGCGATTATGTCACTTTCTTCTATCTGAACTCCTAATACCTCTGCTAAATTTTGCAGATCAGCCTTTCGGCAATATTTCAATGCCGTTATTTTCGCCATTATCTATCGATTTTATATTCCTACCGATACTACAAAGATAACCTAACGATTTCCCTCTTCATATATTTTTTTATATATTTTTTTTTTCAACTACCTCAGAAGATGTGAATTTGACACTTCACCGAGAATATTCTAACCTTATCTACCGTTATAAAATGTTTTCAAACGTATTCACAATATACATAAATAAATTAGCAATACTATAATAAATTTCAGACATTCTACGTTTTAGTGTTAGTTTCGAAAAGAAAGTATAATTTTTCCACTTTTTACATTCCCTACACACACAAAATATAGAACATAAAAAAAAAAAATATTTCCAAACGCTATAGGTAAACAATTTTCCTTATTTTACTCAGAATTGAACACTCCTTGCAACCTCTTCATATGCTTTTTCTATTTTGAATATAAGTATATATTTAGGAAAATCAATCATTAAATAATCCAAATTGATTCTAAAATACTTTTCAAGCAAACTTTCCTCACAATGGTACTTTTCTTACATGACATCTAATTTTTTTTTTTTTTTTTTTTTTTTTTTTTTTTTTTTTAAGAATGTAGTTCGATTTTAGTTTTCTGTATTCTTATTTTTTAAAAAAAATTTCAAAATTTAAAGCCAATGACAAAGGGTATCAGCTTCCTTGTACTATAATTAATTAATAAGTTAATAATTTTCTATTTTAACTAACCAATTTTTCAATTTTAAAATTTTCATTTACCTCAAAACAAAAGTTTTCCTTTAAAATATTAATTTCTTATCAACATTTCAATTAATTAATAAATTAAGAGCCACTCAAAATAATGAGCTTACCTTTTGTTTTTCTGGGGCATTTTCTCTCGGGAACTGTACTGCACGGCACTGCACTGCACTGTAGTCTCCTTTCACTGCACACAGTCTTGCATCTGGATGTCGTCTAAAGCACCTTTTTGGGGAACTGTCCGGTACGATACTGGTGTCACTTTTCTCTACGCACAGTCTTGCGTCTGGAGCACTTTCTTAGGGGAACTGTCCGGCACTATACTGGTGTCGTTTTCCTATGCATACGGTCTTGCATCTGGAGCTCTTTCTTAGAGGAACTGTCCGGCACGATGCTGGTGTCGCTTTTTTCTACACACGGTCTTGTGTCTGGAGCTCTTTCTCTTAAGCTAGTCTTTTAATGTTCAGAGTCCTTGCTGTGCATACCACCTTCTGCCACCAAGTTGTAAAACCTTCGACTAACAGGTGGAAGTGGTAGCGTGGAACTTCAGTCAAGCGGAGGCCCAAGTAATAATTAAATCAAACAATTTATTTAAATGCATAAGATAAATGAATATTTCTTGATTAATTACTTGTAATTACAACTACATTATATTTTTGGGTACTTTCAGCTGATGACAATGTTCATTAAAGACTTAATATCAGTACATAAGATTAACATTCAAATTCTATAGTTTCTTTCTCGATACAAATCCAAAATCTTGTCACGACAGTCTGGTAAGAAACAGCTGCCTCTGTTTTCTGGTGTATATCAGTCCTTGTCAACTACACAATATCTCGCGGTTTACACTGGAGAAATCTTACCCAGCCCGAAACGGCGGATTCTTCCATCCCTTCGGATCTTTCCGAAAACTCAACTCCCAACTCAGAGAGCAGCTCTCTCCTTGGGATTCAAAAACGCATCTCCCTCTTTTCTCTGTTCGTTCAAATTCACCTTCCTAAAACAAAGGCTATCTATGGCCCAGTCAGAGTCTAGGTTGAATGACATCACTAACAAGCTTCAATCTCATAGGCCAAGAGAGACCCTCGCTGCTAGCGTGAGAAAATTTCGCATCTAGTTTCATTTTTAAATTGTCCTGGGAAGATATCGGCAAACTTGCTACTTAAAATGAATTCCATAACTCCTATTCTTTTCAGTCAACCTTTAAGATTGGTTTAGATGGATTGATTCTTTTTATCATTTCCTGCAGAACCTTGAGACTTAGAAATATTTTGAGCTGTTATGCTTATACATTGCTTTTCCTATCTAGAGTTCTCATTTGAAAATATATGGGACCTTTTTTGTGAATCCCATTGGATTCTTCACAAGGGGTTTACCATTATGTTTACGGACTTGATAAAATTAGACCATACTTTGAAAAATATTATTGAACTATTTTTTTTCTTTTTAAGAACTTTTCTAAGAGACTTTTTGTTTCTCAATGTAGGTACAAAATATTTCGTCTCCCTTCCACTACTGAAAATCCCGCGTACGTCATTCAAACAGTTTAGCTTTTAAGTAAGAATCGGCCGAAACATGTTTCTAAGACCGAAACCGAAACGGAATTTCGGTAATCTTTTTTTCTATTTTCGGCCGAAAATGAAAACGAAAATGTCCAAAGAAATTTTTAAAAGAAATTAATACATACATAAATATACATAATTATTAATTCATTATACGTGTTTATTAAATATGCATACAGTAGCACCCCGACTTACGTCCCCTCGACTTACGTTACCCCGCATTTACGTCGTCTGGTCTGAAAAAAAAAATCCTTAATTAAGACGCACTTTGAACTTTTTTGAAGACTTGTTTCTATGAAGATGAAACTTTCCCGTGACAGTCAAGTGATAGCGACAAACAAACCAAAAAAGTCACTATATAAAGCTTCGAAAATACACACTCTGTTCTTACAAAGAGCTTCTAAAAGTAAAAAAGAAAAATATTGTCGGTTCAAAATTCATTGCCAGATTTTCTGCATCATCAGAGGGTCGAACGGGAGCAATAAATTACAAATTAACAACTTATTGATTTATTCCAAATTCTTGTATTGAAAACGCATATTTTGCTAATGTTAAATGTAACATAATCTTTTTTTACAATAGAATATGTTCATTAGATTTTGGAGAATTTTTATTACTTATCCTTTTTTGCTCATCTAAATGTACCTCCACTTACGTCATTAGTCTTGGAACGAATTGCTGACGTAAGTCAAGGTATTAGTACTGTAATTATCAATTAACCATACGTGTGGCCCAAGTTGGCTCTCTGTGCCTCAGATTAAAACTTTTTCATATAAAATAAAATGTAATTAATTCATCAACGACACAGAATGATATTCTAATTATACGAATTTCATTTAATTATAAAGGGTTTTAGGTATACAAACCTCGATTTATTTTTTAGAATAATTTTTGTAAATGATCAACTGTTATACAGTCGTTCCCGTTTAAACAAATATTGGCGGTTCCAGAAATAATATTCGATTAAGCGGGGGTATTTGATTAAACGGGAAATCATAACTGTAATATTTAATGCGTAATAAAAAGGCAAAATAACCATCTACGGTATATTTAACAACGGCATAATAAATCGTTAATAGAATAACATAAACTAAAATAAATATAAATGCTAATATAAAGTAAATACGTATTAATTTAATGTCAGTACATACATTTATATGGTTTACATCACACTTAATGCAGTTCGTTTCAATTTGGTCAAAACTTTGCTACTTCTAATTTACATTACTTATACTGCCTTAAAAAAATCGTTTGAAGTGGTGTGTTTAAGTGGAATTTTAAAGGAGTAAATATCGAGTTATTTTTCGAATGAGTGCAAAATATCACAACTACCATCTCGAGTCTCGAAGTGACGGCATTAAAGCCTGGTTAACACCAAGAAGTGGTGGTGGGGATATCAAGATGGGGAAATCATTTGACCTGTCCATTATACACCTACCGGCCGAAATCATTGCAGGAAGAACTGAAAAATTGTTTTCAGCTGAAAGGAACCGAAATTGACAAAAGGTGGAAGGAAATTCCAGCTGAAACATGCTTTCCGTGCCTATTTTCAAACATCGGTCAAATATCAGTTGTTATTTGATTAAGCGGGGGAAAATAACATGAGACCAATAGGAATAAATTCGGTTCCGGAGGATTCTATTCGAATAAGCGGGTTATTCGATTATCCGTGACCCGATTAAGTGGGGAGGACTATACTAAAATACTATTTCTTAAAGAGTTGAAATAAAAAGAATTTAACCAAAAAAATGTAATAGAGAAATGTGATAAAGTAAAATGAAGATAAAAAAAACAGAGCGCACGTGAGTGTTTAATCTTCGGTTGAATAAACAGACATGAGCACAATAACATTCAAGATATTATTTACAGTTATAGTTAAGATAGAATATAATTAATTTACTTAAACATTAATTACAGTTACAGATTACACTTAATTTACTTAAAGATTTAGAATTTTTCAACTCAAAATTATTGCTAGCCAAAACTAAATAAAAAACAGAAAAAAATTCTAAATTTAATTATATATTTTTAATTATAAGACCATATATCTATTAGAAAAAATATATTTTAAGTACAGATCACTTGCAGAAATATAATGTAAATGAAAACATATTATAAATTTATAATTTTAGTGATGCCATGTATTAGCGAATTAATATATTGTTACTTAAATTTTTTTTTATATGTGTAGTGCTTCCATCTATTAACAAATAAGTATATTGTAAATAAATAAAAAAAAAAGTTGTAATATTATTGCTGCTAAAAATATTTAACTTAAGAGAAAATTATTATTTACTTATGACAATTTTTAAATATTAATAATAAAGTTTAATTATAACTTTTAAAAACAATACTATAGCAAATTAATCAACTAATTTCATTTTACTCATTAATAATAGTAGAGGATATGTGAACATTTATATGTAATTGTAAATATTTTTCTTAATTAACTTTTGTGCATTTGTTCCAAATAGTTATCCAATTTATCTATATGATAATTATAATTAAATTACATAATTTTTAACAAGCATCTAATCATCAATAATAAATTTAATAAAAGAAAGTTATATATTATTTTATCTTTTAATTTTAACACGATAATACCATTTTAATATAAATGATATGTTATTTTAAAAAATGATAATAATAATTTTAAAAAAATAGACTTTTTATAACTCTTTTATAGTTTATTTTGAGAAATTGCGATCGCTCCGTTAATCACTTTGTCCCAAACAAACCTCGAATTAAATTAATCTAGTGTTGAAGACACCGCGGGATGCACTCGCTCGCAGAAAAAGCGCTAAAAATCGCAAAAAAAAAAATCGGAAAATAATTTAAAAATCGCAGAGAGCAAAATTTACTATATTGAGCTAAATAATTGAAAAGGTTTTCCTTTTTAAATGTCGAAGAAAATCGCCTTAAACCGTGAAAAATCACTAAAAATCGCAAAAAACATCGCGGAAAATTCAAAAATCGTTGCACGAATTCCGAATACATTTTATTTTAAAGAGGCTAAAATTTACTATATTGGGCTAAAAGATTGAAACGGGATTCCTTTTATGAATGTCAAAAAATCGTCGCAAAACACAAAAATTCGCAAACAAAATAAAAAATCGCAGAGGACAAAATTTACAAATTGGGATAAAAGATTGAAACCGGATTTCTTTTACAAATGAAAAAAAAAAAAAAAAACGTGAATCGCAAAAAAAACTGTATAACTGTATAACTGTATACATTTAGAAAATCGTAAAAATTCAAAAATCGGTGTAAGAATTCAAAATACACTTTATTGACAATAATAAAGAACAAAATTAAATGTTTTGAGGTTAAAGTTTGAAACCCGATTTCTGTTACTAACGTGAAAAAATCGCAGAGAACAAAATTTATTATAATGGGTTAAAAGACTGAAACCGGATTATTTTTATAAAACTCAAAAAATGTCGCGAAACACGGAAAAATTCTGTAAGTCACGAAAAATTCAAAAATCGCTGCATGGCATCCGAAACTTTACTGCAAAAAGAATTAAAAATTTTATTATATTGGAGTAAAAGATTGAAACCGAACTTCTTTTACTAATGGGGAAAAATTGCTGAAAATCGTATAAAAAATCGGTAAAAATTCAAAAATAGTAGAGGGAAAAAAAAACAATAACATTGGAATAAAAGACCGAAGAAACACTAAAAGTCCGATACAAAAATCGCAGATAGCAAAATTTATTATAATGGGATTGAAACCGGATTTTTTTTTTTTTTTTTAATGAATGTCAAGGAAAGGCCGTGAAAGCCGTGAAACTAGGAAAAAACTCTGTCCTGTGTAGCTGTATGAATTCCGAAACTTTATTGCAAAAAGGAGGACAAAATTTATTATAATGGAGTAAAAGATTGAAGCCGGATATTCCTTTTACTAATGGAGAAAAATACTAAAAATCGCATAAAAAATCTCTAAAAATTCAAAAATAGCAGAGAACAAAATTTTACTATATTGGACTAAAAGACTAAAACCGGATTCCTTTTACCAACGTGGAAAAATCACCGTAAAATGGGGAAAAAAGTTTAAAATCTTATTAAAAAAATTGATGGTCTTTCTAAGGGGTCCTAGTCAGTATTCGGGACAAGGTTCGAAGAAAACATGGAAAACTCCGAACTATTATACCGACGAGAGTGATGTTAGGTTCGAACCTAGCACCTCTTGTCTACCAGCTTTGAGAGCAGAATCTTTGAGATCATTGACTTTGAAAGACAACAGAAAACTAAAGACGATAGGTGGTTGTGGCAAGCAATGTTAATGAAAAGGGTCAAGCTAAAATTAAATTACAGTTACACATTTGTGATAAATAATAAAATGAAAAGTTTTTTAAACAAAATTATCATGCAATGAAATTGCCATTCATGCAATAATCACTTTAATCACAATCACCCAAAGCATTTTATTTTTAAATTCATGTAAACATATTTTTTTTCACTATTTTTAACGACTTAGTGGTAATGCGGCCTCCTCTGCACTTCTTATCTGTTTACTCTCATGGTTTGCGGCCAGTACTTAAGGATGTATTCGAATCCAAACTGCTTATTTTCTGATTCAGTTTTGCTCTCAAACGCATCAAAGTGGGAAATTCTCTTATTTAGAAACTACATAATGTGCCGCGTACTTTTCGATTTTTTGATAAATGCAGAAAATATTGTAAAAAATGCTGTCAAAGTTGGCGTTTTGAACCGAATTTTCCGAAGCGGGAGATCTGGGAATGAAAAAAAATGGTCGTACTGAGAAAATAATTGTTTAAAACTCAAATTCTAATTAATTGAGCGAAAAATAAAATCACACGGCCTCTTATACATCTCTTCAAAAATCACCTCAGCAAGTTTCATGCTTTTACTTTTAAAAACAAGTCTGAAAATGGCTCAGAAAATTTCGAGCTGTTGAGGGTGGAAAAATATTTTTTCTAATACACCCTTAAGTGTCTGCAATATTAACGTGTTTAATTGCTTTAAAAGTTATTACTAAACCACTTTATGGCATTTCAGAATTTCCCTTGCTTCTGCAGCAATAATGCTCTAAAAATAGTTTTACAGCATTTATAACTGTGGCGAGTACAATGTAATGGAATAAATTCGCCTTTGGTGTTAAACTACTCGAAATAATTAAGGCAATGAAAGCAAAAATGGACTAAAGTCACATTTTTACATATTTCTATTGTTGTCACGTAATAATGATTCTATGCATATTATTTTTAATAATTGCAAAATTATCGCCAAATGCAAAAAAAAAAAAAAAAAAAAAAAAGTCAAAAATTGCATAAAAACTAAATTTAAAAAATCTTAAATCTAAAAAGCTACTTCTATAGTAATACCATACTTGCCAACTTACCGATAATTTCTGTAAAACTGTACCGATATTTCCTGCAGTAAATAAACACATTTCGAACCAGAAAAATTGTTTATTAAAATGTATCTTCTTTCATTGTGTTTCTTATATAAATTTTTTATTGCACATTTTTTCCGGTGTAAAAATCGCTTATTTGACCAATGTCACAATGAAATAATTTTACGGAAATTTTCAGTAAGTTGACAGAAGTGGTAATACTAATATGAAACTAAACAATGGACTGAAAGTTTCGGATTATCGGTCCTTCAGATATCGGTTATAAGATTCCTTATCGGTCCTATGTCCTGTTTCACATGACATCGGGACCAGCATCTCATGCACGAATTTTATTTGATTAGCATCACTTTTTTTTACTTTGACAACGTGTGCAAGATAAATATACTACAGAATTTATTTTTAAAATATAGTGGTGCGAATAAAATATAAAAATAAAATCATGTATAAAAAGCTAGCGTCCAATAAGGGTTAAATAAGGTGATTTCAAATAAAAATTTGACTTGCAGAGCTAACACTGAATCCCATGAACTGTAGATGATTTACACGTTAGGATTATAATTAATATTTATAGTGCAGAGTTTCTTTATGTACAGAGTTGTTTTTACGAAGAAGTTGTTTTTACAAACTTTGGAAAAAGAAAATAAAAGTTTTGGGAATAGCTCTTGTGAATAAAAAAAGGTCTTCATTTCTATGGGATGTGCTTGAGGTCCATGGAACTCTCCTTTCTTTTACGCCATGTCAAAAGTATCTTTTTTTTTTTTTTTTTAAGTTTCCTTCCGGTTCATCACGTGCATCTAATACATTCTTTTTCCTGTAACAATGCCAAAACCTGCGATAAACCTGAAAATCTGAAACACACCTTCACTTGGCGAAACCGGCGCTGCAGTCGGTAGCACCTGGTCATTCATTGGTCGTCGAACCAGTGACGTCAGAACTATGGACGTCGGTCGGCTATCTGTGCGGTGTGTTTTTCCTTTTTTTACACTCTTCTAGACAGACTGAAATATTTTCGTGAAAATTTTTGTTCTTCGTTATTAAAAGACCTTGATTTGAGTTCTAAGTGAACGACCTATTCCACTCCGTTTGCAGAGACGGGCGCTGGTATTGCCAGTTGTGTCACCTGACACCCAGCGGTAAAAAAAGGTGCATATCGTTAATTATTTGATCCCAAGTGCGGTTTTGATAAAGCTGTTTGAAGACGCATGACTCAGCGGCAGATGAGTCTTGTGCGTAATTCATTTAGACATTGCATAATTATTTATTTATATTCGGTTACCACATCCACTCTTGTAAAACAACCTAGTACTCTTTTTTCTAAAACAAGATCGCTTACAAACATAAGTTAGAAAGTGATCTAAAAAAACAGACACATTCGAAACCCAATTATGATTTCTAGATTAATTTAAATTGTGTAATTGTATCTCGAAGACTATTTTTTTTAAAATCAAAACACGGTGTTTTAAGGCTCAATAATGGAATATTTTTTATCCTCTACGCATAAAAGTTTAAGGGAGTTGAATTGCAACTGTAACAAATAACATTGTTTTATTTATTTGCTTATAAAACTAGCACTACTATAAGTATATTTTTAAGAGGCCAAAGACTCCCCCGACTGACATAGGAAAAATATCGAATGTTTCAACATTATTTTTAAACATTTTACTATTGCTATTAAAGCTCTTTGGAGATTCGCAAATCTACGGCAGATGAATATTGTTCGAAATCGAAATTAATTCCTTTAGACATTGCATAGTTGTTTATTTATCTTCTGTTATCAGATCCACTCTTCTAAAATAACCTATCATTCTTTTTTTTTCTACATCGAGATCATTTACAAACATAATTTAGAATCATTGTGAGCAATCTAAAAAAAAAAAAAAAAAAACAGCAATATTTGAAACCCAATTAAGATCTTCAGATTAATCTAAATTATGTAATTATATCTTGAAGGCTATTTTTTTTTTTAATCAAAACACATTACTCTAAGACTCAATAATGGATCTATGAGCTCATAAAAGTTTAAGGAGATTCTCCTTATACGACTTAAATTTTAGGGCATCTGTGGGAGTTATTTTGTTTGCTTGTTTGTTTTTAAAATGCGCATACGAAAAAGGTGTTTTTTTTTTTTTTTTTTTTTTTTTTTTTTTTTTTGCATTGAATTTGTTATATTTACGCTTAAGTGTGTGAATGTTTTCATATAACTCGTAAAAATGTTGATATTTTGATCAATCTAACTTCTGAACGCTTCCAAAATTCAATGTGCACGGCGTGCGGAGTAAAATCTATGTACGTGATAGCGCTGTTAATAATAATCTGAAACAAAAAATGAACATGGATTCTTAAAATATATTAAACTAGTTGGGGGGGGGGGGGGGTATATCTAAAATTGATAAAACAAATCAAAATTTTCCAAAAATGGCGGTTGTGTGAAGTTTGAGATCAATTTTTGGCATTAATTTTCATTTTCGAAAATTTTTAAAAAAATTCAAAATTATTCTTTTTTTTTTTTTTTTTTTTTTTACAATATGACACAAGGTAATATTCATTTTTTTTTTCGCTTTCATTTTTATCACATGCGATATTTTTTTTTTTTTTTTTTTTTTTTTTTTATCCATAAACAAACAAAGGAATCAGAAACACAAATTATAGTGTTTCTTATTTGGGACTAGAGTCAACAGATCGAAACTGACTATGAAAAGTCTAGAATTTTATCTCGCATTACCCCCGATCGTCACTATATCATGAATAAATTTATTGAGGGTGTTCTCAAATCCAAAAGGGCAACTTTCTGACGTAAGTTTTAATTTATTTTTGTTCAAAAATGCATGAAACTAGCTGGTATTGTTGTTCAGAAACTATGTAATTGAGCTGTTTTTTCCATTCTTTTGCAAACGCAATAGATCTTTCAGAAAATAGTGTCAAGGTAGGCGTTTTGGAACCGAATTTCCGCGCGAAGGAAGAGAGAGCACACAAGTGAGGGCGAAAAACGTGTTTGTCACGTAATCAAATTCGCTTATAACTCAATAAGTAATTGATTGATCAAAAAATGGAAGAAACAGTTCAATTCCAAATCCCTTCCATGGTCAGGCTTTCCAATTTTATACCTTTCCGTTAAAAAAGGAATTTGTAAATGTGTCAAAACGTTTTGCGATTGTTGGTCAGAGCAGTTAAGAACAGCCTTAAGAAATGCCGAAATAAATAACTGAAAAAAAGAAAAGTCTTCTCCATTTATCAAGAAAATTTTCAACTCCATTTTCTTTAAAAGATAAATCCAAATTTGCAAAATAATCTCTAGTAAAATTAATCTTTTATGCTGTTTGTAAATAGATGATTAGGGGTTAATGTAATACTGTTGTACAGTACTTGTAACGATTACTGTAAAACTTTTGTCAGTGAAACATAAAATTAAATAAATCTCTTTATTAATAATTTCCAGTGCATTATATCTCTCAAAAATTCTGTATAATAAATATTTTTTTATTTAAAAAGTGCGTATATATTGAACTGAAAAAATAAAAATAAATCTTTTCTATTCATCAAGACGTTTTCAGCTCTGTTTTTCTTTTTCTTTTCTGTTCTCCCCCCCCCCCCTTTTTTTTTTACACAATTTTAATTTAAATGTGTAAAATCTCTTGTAAAAAAACCTTTTATGTTTTCATTAGGCAATAAAATGTTATTATGAACTTTTTATAACTATTCCTGTAAACCTATTGTTTCATTACTTGTGACTAGTGTTACAAACTAATTCTAGTTGTTAATGTAAAGCCATTGTTTCAAAAACATAAAAATAGATAAATTTCTTCATTAATAATTTTTCATCGATTTACATCTCACAAAAAAATTGTACATCATACGTATTTCTTACTAAGAAAAGAGCAAATAAGGAAGTAAAAATATGTAAATCAATCATAAAACCTATCTATTCATGAAGAAATTTTTCGCCCCCGTTTTCTTTAAAAGGTAACTATAATAGAAATGTGCAACGTAATCTCTTGTAAAAATACCCTTTTATGCTTTCATTAGACAAACCTATTGTTTCATTACTCGTAAACTAACGCTATAAACTTAATTGTAGTTGTGTAAAGCCATTGTTTCAGAAACATAAAATTTGATAAATATCTTTATCAATAATTTTTCATCAATCTACATCTCTCAAAAAATTGTACATCATACACATTTCTAAGAAAAGAGCAAATAAGTAACTAAAAAAATGTAAATCAATCAAAAAACCTCTCTATTCATGAAGAAATTTTCGCCTCCGTTTTCTTTAAAAGATAACTATAATCCGAATGTGCAACGTAATCTCTTGTAAAAATAACCTTTTACGCTTTTTACTAAGACGATGATAAGATGTTATGGAAGAAACAGGTAAATCTCGAAGAACATTTTTTTTCCCTGCTCAAGAACATAAACTTCTATTGATTTTGCTTACGATGAATTTATTTTATATTTCTCCAGTATTATTATTATTGCTTAAGAACGACAGATTTATAAATCAATAAAAAAGTTTCTTCCCAGGAAAGACTAATACATTTCACTTTTTTCTTTTTCCCTTCATTTTCTGTATCGTTATTTTTTTTTTTTTTTTTTTCCATTTTTCAATATTTGTTCTGATTATGCGAAGTACTTCGGTAAAGAATTCGATTTTACATCTTCATAAATAATTTTCTTGTAGTTTTGAGAAAAAGTTTTTGTTTATTCATTTTAGTTTATTTATTTTATTCATTATCAAAGTGATTTGCATTGAATTAATTTTAAAGTTTTCTTTTGTCTCTTTTTCCTCCTGCTCTCCCCCTGTTTCCCTTTTATATTTTGAATTCTTTTCCTCTTTCTTTTAATTTATAATTGGAAAAAGTGTGCCTTTAGTTGAGATGCATTGTCTGAAAAAATGCGTTTCGGAAATGTTTTATTTTTCTTAAGCTTTTACAGACGAATGTTCTCAATTTTGAATATGGAATGAAAAAAATCTATTAAAGATTCATTTCACTCATATAATCGCACGAATTTATAATTCCAACTAGTCAACTAAAAAAACATTTAAAAAAAATTACTTACAATTTAATAATACATTTTTTAATAAACAACTCATTAAAACAAAATATTTTTTAATATATCAATTACATTAAAGCGGCACGTGATAAAAAAAACGGGGGGTGGGGGGGGGGGGGCAACTGTAAAAATTACACCGGCAAAAAATATAACAATAAAAATGGCAAAAGTGAAAATGGTAATAACGAAAGCATACTTAAACAAGTTGGAAATTGCACATCAAACGTGGCAAATGTGGTTCGTTCATACTATCGCTAGTTTTATAAATATTTTTTGCACCGCATATTGTACTGAATGTATATTTTAGTGCACTTCAATAAGTGCATATCAATTTCGTTTTGTTCGAAAGGCTGTAACATCATTAAAATAGCACTGGAAATAATTTTTTCCCATTGGCCGTAATGTAACGGAAAATTTTTGACTGTCCCTTAATTTAATTATGCTTTCGATTTTCATAAAATTTAAAATGACTCGATAAAATATTGCATCAATTATATATTTAAAATTTCAGACCATTCGGTTGGGTAGTTTTCGCTCTGTTATATGCGGACGGACAGACAGGCAAACGACTGAACCACGACTATAGGTGCTACGTATTTATATAATTACGAACGCACCTGTCATGCAACCAATCTCTTTTTAACCTTTTTCTTAAGGCTGTTCTTAACTGCTCTGTTCAACAAGCGCAAAACGTTTTGACACATTTACAAACTCATTTTTTAACGGAAAGATAAAAAATTGGAAAGCCTAGCCATGGAAGCGATTTGGGTTTAAACTGTTTTTTCCATTTTTTGATCAATCCATTACCTATTGAATTATAAGCGATTTCGATCACGTGACAAACACTTGAGTGCTCTTTCTTCCTTCGCGCGGAAATTCGGTTCAAAATGCCCACTTTGACACTATTTCTGAAAGATCTATTGCGTTTGAAAAAAAAAATGGAAAAAATATCTCATTTACATAGTTTCTTAACAACAACACCAGCTAGTTTCAGGCATTTTCGAACAAAAATAAATTAAAACTTATGTCAGAAAGTTACCCTTTTGGATTTGAGAACACCTTTAAGTAAAGTGAAGTGAAGAGACTGTCTCCCCAACGGTAAGTGAATAGAAATTAAGAGAGGAGACCAGTAGTATATGGTGATTTTCGTCGTATGTGTAGGATGCGGCAAGGCATCTGAGTTAATATTGGTTTAGTTTTGAGAAATAATATGTGTAGTTTTCGTGGAGTATTGTTGTTGATAAATTGTAGTCAAAGTGTATATATTTTTAGGCAAGTGTAAATATTTTGTATATAGGATTTTGTGTTTAATAAACTTTTCATATTAAATTTCTCGTGCTATCATCGGTTGTCGTGACATTACAGCACCTAAAAATTTAATAGTTGTATAAAGGTTTATTTAAGTTTAAGATTTTAATCGTTTCGCTAGGACTACTGAATAGATGTGCTATTTTCTAGACGTTTAGAAAGAATGGCTTTAACATTTACGTTTTAAGTTTTAACATTTACCATTTTATACCAAA
This sequence comes from Maratus speciosus, assembly GCA_963932465.1. Taxonomy (NCBI): domain Eukaryota; kingdom Metazoa; phylum Arthropoda; class Arachnida; order Araneae; family Salticidae; genus Maratus; species Maratus speciosus. Next base: position 156,046,581 of record OZ010791.1, on the reverse strand, counting down.
AAACATTCTTGTGGCTGTAATTGTTGAATGTAGACACTTGGTAAACCATAAAAGCTTTGTTCATATTTTGTATGACATAAGAACAACATCTTTCGAACTTTTGATAAACTGGTTTAATTTTCTTGTTTGTTTGTTTTCGAAAAGGGATGTTTTCAATATAGAACCACTTTTTTTTTTTTTTTATCTCTTGTTGATAAGGATTTGACATTTTATAAAAAAGGATGATTGGTTACAAAATTAAACATTGTCTAATAATACATCACTAATAATTTCGAGATACTATATGATTATCGAGACACTACAATGATATCCACAATCCACATGCCAAAAACGTTTCAAAATGTTTTAAAAACTGTAAATACATCTGGCTTGTGGCTACAGCTAACCCCCGTCTTTTTTACCTATTGATGGGAAAATATCCCTTTCCAAAACTCGTCGTTCCTTCACACGTACCTCCCACCCCTCAAAAAAAGAAAAGGAAATTCTAGGTTGTCTCCTGAATACAACCAAATAGACACAACATTCCAATATAAAAATAACCCTCCTATGTATATCCAATATGTATGCAGTAATGATCTTTTGAAAGCTTCTTACCAATTTTCTTTGACGTAAGCTTAAAAGCGTCAAAGTTTTCAAAGAGAGAAAATATTTCCATTTTTTCACCCTCTTTTCTCTTCAGTCATTTTTTTTTCTTTTCAATTCACCAAGGAAAAGAATCACAAAACCTTTCGGTATCACCTACACCACCTACTAAGGGAACAAAGGGCTCGAATGTTATTGCAACCTATGTTTGACACTCAAATACCAATATATATGTGGAAATTTTAGAAAGTTATGATTGACTCCATCTTCGATGATATTGAGAAAATACTTAGTCGGTTACAAAATAGTATTAGATCCGTTACTGATTGACTAAATCATAATAACGTTTTAATAAAACACTCATACTACAATATATATTAAAACACACATACACACATAAATAACGCCTGCATTCAACAGTTAAAGGCATATATAAATATTATACAGACATACAAACAATAAATACAATAAACCCAACTGTATGTCTTGTATACTGTGGTCCCGGGTTCGATTCCTGGCTCTGGCTAATTTTTCACTCCAGTTGTGTTTATTATACTTATTGTTTGTATGTCTGTATAATATTTATATACAGTCAAACCTCGTTAACATGAACACGCTTAACGTGAATTACTTTTAACATGAATTGTTTTCACAGTCCCCTATAAGAACGAATACAAAGATTTGATACTGATAACATGAATTACTGCTAACATGAACAAAATTTTCGTTCCCCTTGAGGTTCATGTTAACGAGGTTCGACTGTATACTCATAATAACATTTGTTTGTTGATTTTGCATCCTTTACTTGAAAATTCACTTTCCAAAGGACTCGATATTTTTGAGGATATAATAAATAATGATTCCCTTTTCCGATTATTTCCGTGAGAAACTGATATGTACCATATACAGTAAACTCTCTGTAAGGCGGACTCTGTGTAAGACGGAAATCTGTCTAGCTCGGAAAGATTTTCAAGTCCCTGCGAATCCATAGACGTAGAGTAAAATTTGTCTAAGGCGGAATATTCTCTACTACGGAAAATTTTCTCGGTCCCGATAGATTCCGCCTTAGGCAGAGTTTACTGTACTCTCTACTGTATACCGCATATATTCCCATACCATTTCCCACCTTCTTTATGCTTCAGCCATTCTTTTGCAATTCATCAGGGAAAATAATAACAAAACCTTTTCAGCAACATCTACATCACCTACTAAGGGGAAGAAAGAGCTCTAATGTTATTGCAGCCTATGTTTCACACTGAAATACCTATATTTATGTGAAAAATTGAGAAAGGTATGATTGACTCCCTCTACGACGATATTGAGAAAAGACCGAATGCGTTACAAAATTATTAGACCTGTTTCTGACTGACTCATCAAAACTAACTTTTTTTGCCTATTTCTCCTTCACTAGAAAATTATATTCTAAAGAACTCGGTGTTTTTAAACATATAATAAATAATGATTTCCTTTTCCGATTATATCCGTGAGCAATTGATGTATACCGTATACTAAATTCCTCTGAAATTTCTAATTATTTAAATAAATATAACAATTCTCATTATTTAAATAAGTGTCACAAGTAATACATTTTCAGACATTTCAATTTTACTACATTTTTACTTCAGCTTAAAAAAAAAAAAAAAAAAAAAAAAAAAAAAAAAAGAAAAAGAAAAAAAATGTTTTAGACAAACTGTCTATGTTTCGGCTACACCGACACCATTTTCAAAACAAATGAGAATATTCTAGAGAGTAAATTTAAGAGTTCTCGATGTAAAGGAAGGAGTTCATATTATTCTCGGTTCAAGCATTCTATCCAGAATAGATAATTATGTAAAGATATTAAAATCCGAACACTCAGATATAACATACTTCATTGATTGCTAAAAGGTGTTAAATAAAATAGTAAATAAATCAGTAAAAATTTTTATATACAAACTTTCTATATATGTTTCGGCTTCACCAAAAGAGATTTTCAAGAAAAATGAGAAAACTTCTAGATGCACGATAAAATGTTATCTCTGTGGGTTCGGATTTGTTATATGGTCAGATATTTTAATTCTTATTTGTTAATCAAGTTGTTTTCAAACCAACAATCGCTATTTTCTGTCGCATCGACAATAACGCAATTTTCTTTTCTTTTTTTTTTCTCCATCTTTTTTCTCTTCATCCGTTTTTTTCTTCTTCTTTTTTTTTCTTCTCTCTTTCTCTTTTTTTTTAAAAAATGGTTTGAACCGAGAATACTCTCAAGTTTTAAATATAAACGCCTTCGTTTAGATTGATAAATGTTTTTTATATTATGCCTTTATAAAGGCATAAAAAATGCAGATATTATTATTTAGTGTCTATGGATTGAATAGCGTCTGTTTTAAGTAAGGAAATTTTTAAAAATTGTCGTCAAAGCATCTATTTTGAGCAGGTTTATGGATTTTACAATAATTGAATACTGTTTATGAGGCAATCACTGTCTATAATAACTCAATATATATTGAATTTATTTAAAAATACCGCCTTAATGTGAATACGTGAAAATTTCAGGCAAATGAGGAAAAAATATGTCAAAAAGTTACGCCTTAACCCCTTCGGGACGAGTATCTTTTAAAAAATTTTTAATCTTTTATCACCGGTTTTTCAAAACAGAAATTTTTGCCTAATTGAATCGGAAAAATGCTCGGATTAAATTAGGCAAAATTTACTGGTGAAAATAATCACGGACTCTGAGCATCTTACGCGGCACATATACCGGTCGCTCGTCCCCTAGGGCTTAATGATCGGAGGTAATATGTTTTTTCAGAACGCAAGTAAACCATTTTTCTATAAATCTTCATTTTGATGCAATGCATAACAATATAACTGCATTTTTATCTTTATTTTTTAACCTTCATTATAGCAACCTTCCAATATAACGTATTTTATAGTGAAACAAAAGGTGTTATAACGAACAGCAATTGTATTTGTTTTTTTATTATTATTATTATTTAATAACTTATAAATTGTAGATAACTTTTAAAATATTTGGTAAAGTACATTATTAAGAATATTTCGCAAAACCTTGACTCACTGGCATAAATTTATAAATTAATTTAGATAAAGCTAGAATATCAAACACGATCTGAAATTTAGCAAATGTAAAAATAATTTAGAAAAAGAGACGAAAGGAGACGTTTTCAGTTTCTCTCTATTCTAAAAAAAAGTAACTACCGCTGTCATAGCCGCCGCCGCCGGTTTTGATTTTTTTGTAACCGGAGGCCTTTCTTCGTTAATATTAACAAAAATAATGCATACAAGAATATAAAAATCGGTGGTTTTATACAGAAATGTTTGATAAACACGCTGATGCAGACAGTTTTCAAATCGAAGAATTATTTTAAGAGTTATTTAATGCTAAAGTTGGACAAAATCGTTCCACTAAAAAAGTTTTATAGCAGCAAAAACTATACATGGCAGTGTAATCATTTTTAGATCATTTTATGCGTTAGATTTTGCCGGAGTGCAGATTGCATTAATTTTTTTATTTTGACTCATTTTTTCAGGTTTTATTTCTATTTTAAATTCAAATTTTCAGCATTTCTAGAGATATTTTTTACAGATTTCAGAAAATTGTACTAATTTAAACTGTTGCCAACTGTATAAAAAGCGCAAGAAATAATGTTTGCTTCAAATTAAAAATTTATTTAAACGTGACTATTATAAACAGGAAAAATCTTTCAAATTAGAATTAAATAATTACGTATAAAAAGCAGGAACTTATTAAAAATTACGTCATAAAAAGTATACACGTGAATTTTAAAAGAGAAAGGATATTGTAAAATAATAAATTCATTAACATGCGTTAGAAGTCTTAGGAGAAATTACGTCATATTTACGTCACATTATAGTTATTACATAAAATGAACACAAAATAATATTGCAAAAAAGTTTAAATTTAGAAATTGCGCTAGACATTTATTTGATATTTTGAGAATTAATTTAAAATGTCTCATTTAAAAGAACTTTCTTTTCGCTTTGTTAAAAAATACCAGGAGACAAAGACTATCTTTACTTAATTCCTTTTATTAGCTTATTTTGAAATGTTGTTACACGTGTATACGTCATCAAGTTATTTTTATTTCGACGTTTTATTTGTGTTTTTATTAATGTTGTACGAATTTATTTGTTCTTTCGTTATTTAAAATAAAAATTATATCAATTTGTATAATTTGGCGAGTGGTTTGGCGATTTATATAATTTGGCGAAATTGGTCGACAAGATAATCAAGTAGTACCGCAGCGGATTTGGCGTTAAAATTCCCCAATCAAAGAGAAATGAATAGAAATTCGTTTATAGGGAGATCGCCACTGTTTTTTAAATTATAATTCAATCTTTCGAAATCTTTTTAAAGCCGATCAAATTAGCGTGTATTTAGAGTCTGCGGTGTCTGGACGGGGGTTGGCGAGCGTAGCTCGTAGGGGGCCGAGCCCCCTAGTATTACAAATATCACCAAGACTGATTGGCCTTTGGGAGGGAGGGAAGAAACGGAGGAGGGTTGCTCAGCAAAATAGTCATTCATGTATTCGTGGGCCAAATCTCAATATTTTTATTTTCTTTTTTCTTTTACCGGCGGTTTTCAAGTCTACTGCTCAACAAGCCGAAAACTTTCTGACACATTTACTGACTCAATTTTAAGGCTGCTCTTAACTGCTCTGCTCAACAAGAGCAAAACGTTTTGACACATTTACAAATTTATTTTTTAACGGAAAGGTATAAAATTGAACAGGCTGGCCATGGAAGCGATTTGGAATGGAACTGTTTTTTCCATTTTTTGATCAATCAATTACCTATTGAGTTATAAGCTAATTTGATCACTCGACAAACAGGTTTTTCGCCCGCTTTTGAGTGCTCTTTCTTCCTTCGCGCGGAAATTCGGTTCAAAACGCCCACTTTGACACTATTTTCTAAAAGATCTATTGCGTTTGCAAAAAAAAAAAAAAAAAAAAAAAACGGAAAAAACAGTTCGATTACATAGTTTCTGAACAACAACACCTGCTAGTTCATGCATTTCCGAACAAAAATAAATTAAAACTTATGTCACAAAGTTGCTCTTTTGGATTTGAGAACAGCCTTTATAGATTGGAGCTCAGTGATACTAGTAAGCAAAAGTTCGTTTAGATACTACTTTACTATTTTGAGAAAAGGTTTATTCCTTTTTTTTATGCTTCTATCATCAAAAATTTCAACTAAAAAAAAAAAAAAAAAGATTCTATAATAATAATAATAGTAGGTATTGATATTACTTATTTATTTGCGCTAAATATTGAAACTAAACTTCTCTGCGTTGTTTTAAATGTAAACGAGCAAATAGGACGAGATCATTCAGAAAATAAAAGTTCAGAAATCAGCCAGTTTGTGCCAAAAAGGCGAATTCCGCCAATTCTGGCACATCGTCCAATAGTTCAAAACCTTTGACAACAACATATATAATTTCCCGTACACATACCTCTATATTCCACTCAACTAAAAATCCCTACTAGTAAGAAACAGCCTATTGTAAATTCCTGCCCTCACCTCCCCAAACAAAGGTAACAAAGCCGCTTGAAGGGGAAAGGGGGAATGAAAGTAACCCCAGGAGGTATGCTGAAATAGCCCCTTTGCTTTCTGGATGGACCACCTACAAAACTGAGGCGTGAGGATTAAGACAAAAGGCTAAAGGAGGAGATAAACATCATTCTAGACAGGAAATGGTGTAGGTAAACAGGTTAATAGAGGTTCTGAACATTGGTGAAAAAGTGAATTAACAATTACTACATTGTTTTCACTTTTTAAGAGCTACGCGTGATGGCAAAACAATTTTTCTAGAAATGATACCATTGTGAATAATCTATCATTTTTATGTCAGTTTAAGGAGTGCAGGTGAAACTAACCTCATTACTTAGGAAATTTTATTGGCCACTTATGTGTAAAAACTGTCTTTCTTCTTCTGGACTTCTGAGAGTCCATTTGTAAATGTGTTTTTTAGAGTCGCCTTTTGTCAGAGTAATTCTGTTGCAATCTTTCTGAAAATAACAATGCATTCTGCTAGTTTAAGGGGATATGAGCGTTTTTCAGTTAAGAAACAATATTTTATTTTATTTACTTCTTTTCTGAATGTTTGACATTTCACATATGTTCTCTCAAAGCTTTTTTTTTTTTTTTTTTTTTTTTATTTTATAAATACATGCAGAAGTAATAGTGATTCTTGTCGCATAATATACAAACGAGCAGTATTTGTTGCAAAGTTATAATACGATTTTCTAGAAACAATATATTTATTAATCGATACCAGAGATGTCTCGGTAACGGATGAACCTATTTACTAGCTTTTTTTTTATTTATTTTAAATAAAAGCTTATTTAAAATTATTTTATATTTCCCCTAGTCCAGGGATGGCGAACCTATGGCACGCGTGCCGAACTTGGCACGTACGAAAACTTCACTGTCACGCGAAAAAACATAGGTTATATTAAGTTTAGGGAGAACAATCCATTTTACATTTTCTTTTCTTTTCTTTTTCTTTTTTCTTTTTACAAAAGTATAGTGTTTTCCAAATCATTTTGCTTCTGTATCAGATTTCAAAGGTTTTATATTTGAAAATTGAATATTAAGAGATAGTTTGCATAGTAATATACCTAATTGACACTCTTCTACTTCAGATTAGGTTTTGATTTATTTAGGTTTTTTTTTTTTTTTTTTTTTTTTTTTTTTTTAGTTATTTTAGGTTTTAATTTTGAAAATTGAATTTTAACTCTGCGTACATCTTTTGATATATATTAATGTATCTGCTTCTACCTGAAGAACTAAAAATGATCAGACTCGGAAGTATACAATAAAAGAAAACTCATTTATAGATTATTAATACGGAACTCGACGCGGCATGGCTATATTATACAGGGTGTCCGGTCTCAACGGTGTCCAATGGCTAATTCCTAAACCGTTAGTCATAGAGATATAGTTCCAATTACAAAAATGTTTTAAATCAGGTAAAGAAATATTTTAAAAGCGATTTGGGTCAATAAAAACATTTCTTAAAAAAAATACGAAATTTAAATTTTTATACGGTCCCCCGGTCCTATAAGTTATATTTAATAAAATTTTCCTTTTACACTGACAAGTAATACAAAAAAAAGTCCTGTTGTTCTACGATTAAAATTGACCGAGTAATACTAGTTTAAAGTTGGAGCATATTTTTTGCTGCAAATGTGGGGTCATTCACAAATTTAGTCGAAATATAATTTCGTCAGATATATTTAAAAATGGTTGACAGTAAAATTAATGTTGCAATATAAATTTGAAATCTTTAGTCATTCTGATATATTAATGCAAAATATGCAATTTGTAATAAACATTTAAGAAAAAAGGAAAAAACAGAATTTTTGTTAAATAAAATGATGCTAAATTAACAGCCTCAATTCTTTACAAAATGATACTTTAAATGGTATTTTAAAGTATTATTAGATTACACTAGCCCGCAAAAGTTGGGTTATTTAAATTTTTTTAGCTTTTGATAATTGATTCTTATGTATTCTGTACCGCTGAATCCGGAATTGACCTTCATTTTTGCCATCACATCAGGATTTTTCGCAAATTGTAAATTTCAAAGTTGAAAAGTTCAAAGTTAAAATTTAATCTCGCCCCCCATCTCATCACATCACCCAGCTGTAAGAATCCCAAGATAAGCAAAAATATCGAATAAATTATTGAATAAAATAAAATAAAAATGTTTGCATATGTTTTATAGTATGAGATTTTCGCTGTATTTTAACTTACACATTTGAAAAAAAATTCTAACGTGATGGTTAAAAATGAAAGTCATTTTCAGATTTAGTGCTAAAAAGTACGTAAAAATCAATTATCAAAAGTTAAAAAATACGACCATCCCCTCTACTTTATAGTATCCGATTTTTGTTATTCTTTAAATTCGACAATTTATGATTTGCGAAATATCTTGACATGATGGTTAAAAATTAAGGCAATTTTCGGATTCAGTACTAAAAAATACATAAAAGTTAAAAAACCCAACAATCTCCGTCTTGTATTATCTAATCTAAAACTTTTTCTTAAACTTCTTGGCGGTAATCTATCCGAAATTTTTTGTGTTATCCTGTAAAATAAGTATAAATGGTAACCACCGAAAATCAAAATAATATTAGATTGTTATCGGATTTGCGCCAGTATGTAAAATGTAATCTCGATCGGATATTTGAAAGTGGGTTAAAGTTCGAATACAACTTTTGAACTCAAAAAACATACATAAGATCGTTGAAGTAACATAAAAACTTAAAAAAATAACATAATTTTATTAAAAGAAATCATAAAAGAAACAGTCTCAAATCCTGACAAAATAAAATATATGTTATTTCAGCCAATCTGAAACTTAATAAATGTTAACTTAATCGTAATACTTGTACGATTTTTTTCAAAGCGCAGATCCACATGAAATGAGATCTTCGAATACTTTAAGCACTTGGAATGTGACCCCTCAAAGCCAAGCGGAACTCATTTGTTTTCAGAGCAGAAAAGTGGCATAAGTCATGCATTTTTAAAGTTTCATAACTCGCATAATTTTAGTGTTATATGAATGGGACTTTTTTTTTTTTTTTTGTCTTACTTGTCAGTGTAATAGGAAACTTTTACTAAATATAACTTATAGGACCGGGGGACCGTATAAAAATTTAAATTTCGTAATTTTTTAAGAAATGATTTTATTGACCTAAATCACTTTTAAAATATTTCTTTACCTGATTTAAAGCATTTTTCTAATTGGAACTATATGTCTATGACTAACGGTTTAGGAATTAGCCATTGGACACCGTTGACACCGGACACCCTGTAGAGTAAATACACCGTAAAAATAAGTTAGGAATCGAATTTTATATAAGTGTAAAACTTTTAAGTAAAAATTTCATAAAAATTAATTATTGAATTTTATCTAAGTTAAAATGTTTCTGGCATGTTAGAATGTTGGTTACATAATAATTTTGAAATTTTTGGCACGCGTACCCAAAAAGGTTCGCTATCCCTGCCCTAGTCCTTGGCCGATGCTTTAAAAAAATCGTTCTATAAACAAAACAATATAATTTTTTGTTGTTGTTGTTGAAAACTGACACATTAAGTCTGATAGTCCGCTCGTTAAAAAAGCAAAATTTGAAAAAAATAAATAGATAATTAGTATAAAGCGTGTACCAAAAAGAATGAAACGTGTTTTAATTTGTTACTTCTTCGAGATATTTAAGGCTCCTGTCCCTGCAGGCGAAGACACTCGCGAGTTAATGCTAAACCTAAGGGGAGGTTATTTTCTAATATCTCGTTTGCATTTCAACAATTTTTTTTTTTTTTTTTTTTTTTTTTTTTTTTTTTTTTTTGCATTGAATAGCCGAGGTCCATCCCTACGTCGCTCCTTTTTTACTTTTTTGATTTTGGTTGCAGATATTTTTTAGAATGACAGTTTCATTTTCGGACCCGCTTTCGAAACTGAAAGTAACTTTATAAAAAATATACTATCTGCAACCAAACTCGAAAAAGTAGAAAAGGAATGATACAGAGATGGACCTCAGCTATCCAATGCAAAAAAAAAAAAAAAAAAAAAAAAAAGAAAAAAAAAAGAAAAGAAAAAAGAAAATAAAAATGACGAAATGCAAACGAGAAAATTCCCTCCCCATATGCTTTAGCATTAGCTCATGAGTGTCTTCGCCTGCAGGGACAGGAGCCTTAAGCAATGCAAATTGCGAAATTGTTCAAAATAAAATAGAAATGAAGATCATGTCAATGAAATACATAGTCCTGCCATTCCTTTTTAGTTACACCATTTAAATTTTTATACGGTCGCTGCTATAAGTTACATGTATGAATATTTTCTCTATGATCTGACAAGTGAAACAGTAAAAATTCTATTGTTTTACGATCAAAATTCACATTTTTGATACGTAATGAATTTTATGAAATTTCTCAGCTTTCAGACCCTAAAAATAAAACGCAATTTTTTAGTGCCAGAAAGCTATAAAATTATTTAGTACATTTATTATATTGTATATTTTCGTACATAAATATTTTACTACATTTATTATTAGGAAATCTCCTAACATCTATTATTAGTTATTAAAGGTTGTTAGTTAATTTCACATTGCATTCACGGTCGCTGCTATAAATTACATGTATAAATATTTTCTCTTTGATCTGAGAAGTGAAACAGTAAAAATTCTGTTGTTCTACGACCAAAATTCACATTTTTGACGCGTAATGAATTTTATGAAATTTCTTAGCTTTCCAACCCTAAAAGTAAACCGCAATTTTTTAGTGCCAGAAAGCTATAAAATTATTTAGTACATTTCTTATATTATATATTTTAGTACATTAATATTTTACTACATTTAGTATATTAGAAAACCTCCTAACATCTATTTTTAGTTATTAAAGGTTGTTAGTTAATTTCACATTGCATAGTACGGAAAAGCATAAAAACGCAGTTTCAGAGCGAGAAAATACAAAAAATGAATAAAATTCAAAGTATCATAACTTGGTACATTTTGGTCGTAGAAGAATGGAATTTTTACTGTTGTATTTATCAGAGCATGGAGAAAAAATATCTTAATATATAACTTATAGGAGGCGGGGACCATATAAAAAGTTAACACTTATAAGTTACAAATAACAATTTTTTTAAGTTAAAGATAGGACTATTTCATCAACATAATTTTAACTGTTACCTTATTTTCAACAATTTTGCAATTTGCATTGCTTACATCTTACATATCTCCAACCGACTATAGGAATAAGGGTGACTATAATAGAGTGATTGTACTGTATGTAATCCTAGACGTTAAATGGACGTTATAAAATATGTTTATTTTTCGAGCCAAAAATCTCCCAAAGTCCCTAAAGTCTTTACTTTGCACATCGATCAAAAATTAAAGATATAAACAATACAGTAAAAAAAAACAATTAAATTTAAAAAATAAAAAAACTCGACTGCGTAAAAAACGAACTAATTAATTATTTCTCATCAATTTGAAGCTTTTTTTTTTTTTTCAATTCCTAATATTAGATCACACTCTCGCTATATATAGCTTGTTCAAATTTTCAATCGTTAATAAAATACTTATTATTCATCCAATCAAGCTCAAATATTTTTTTTAAACTTGTAGTGGCTGACATTTGATGTTAATCCAGTTTTTTTCAAATATTAATTCATTAATTAAATTAAATTAATTAATTTTCATTAATCGAGAGAGCCCTCTTCTTGATCAAGGTATTTAAGACCTCTTGATCAAGGCATTTTAAGCGCCACTCAAGAGGAAAGAATGGGAGAAAAAAAAATTCTCTTATTGACCTAAGTAGGAATTGACTTAAAATATTCTTTTTATTACTTGTTTATATTACTTACCTATTTTTTTATTTACTTGTATGGATGACTTTTAAGTTGTGTTTAATTGTTAGTTCCTATCTATAAACACTGTTTTGATGAGGTCTATAGATGTCTATGAAGGTTAGAGTTGTAGTAAAGCTGAAGATCCTACATACACAACTTCCAGGTTGTATAATATTTTAACGGAGCTTCTGACTGTAAAATAGTCAATGAAACATCGTCTCATTTTGAAAGACCTATCCAATGATATGCCACTCAATAGGGTGCATAATTTTTTTTCTTCGTCTCTACCGCCATTTTGTATTTTACGACCGTCATTTTGAATTTATAAAAACAAAACCTAGCCTATAACCATCGGGCCGTTAAGACGAATTGATAGAGACCTCATTCATTAAAATCCATCGAGCCGTTGGGATGTTTCGAGGTTATAAAGAAATCCACATACCCAGATACGCGTGAAACACATAACCCTTCTTTTCAGTCGGGTAATTAAATGCAGTACACTTATTCGGCGTTTGATACTGAATTATCATTAATAACACATCATCCTAAGTCAAAAACTTAATTTTTTAGAAAACTGTTAGGAGAAAAAAACAATTAGTATAACTCATTAAATTTAGGGCATCATTACCGGATTTTATGTTTTTTATGTGTTTGTTTTCTTAAAGATATTACCAAAACAAAAGAACCATATCCATTATTAAACACATGGCAACATATTGTTGACGTATGCTTAAAAAAAAAAAAAGAAAAAGAAAAGAAGCAGGAACGCAGAAAAAAATGTTGATAAGCTGAAATATTGAAATAATTGAAGTGTCAAGAATGCAAAGGAAAAAAAAAAAAAAATCTATTTCCGCCGTAAATATAGATTTTTTTAAAAAGCATTTTTTTAAAGTAACATTTTCCTCTTTTTTAGAACGCCGAGATATTTAATTAATCCTAGATTAATTGAATGGCTTTCATCTTTGCAGAAATAATAGTAATAATAATAAAATCTCACATAAATGTTAGGTGCTTATTATCTATTTTTGATTAAAATTTCAAAAATTGAATAAATCTTTAAAAATGGTGTTTTTTTTATTCTGTACATAAATTCTTATAAATTATTGGATGGGAAAAAGTGCTCTAATATATTTGTAAAAAGTATTGAATAAAAATGATTTAAATATACTTATGCAAAATATAGGATACGGAATTTAGCACAATAAACCTGCCCCTGCAGAAAGAATGTTTCATCACGTAAAGAAGGTCTGAAAATTTTAAAGATATTCTTTATTTAGCACACTTCGTGTAAAGAGATGATGAACTTTAAAAAACACTTTTTTTTATTGATGGGAAGATTTTTGCACTCCTCAAAAAAAAAAAAAAAAAAAAAAAAAAAAAAAAAAAAAGTAAATATTTCACTAGCTTTCATAAATTCCTATGTCTATATCAGCTTATCAATACCTTTGTGCATCAATTTAGTTAATTATGAAAAAACTAATTTATTTATTAAATAATTTGTGATCGTACCTGTCTTCTGGGATATAGGATAAAGAAACAAATTCCCCATTAAAGCTAAATGTTTACCTGAATTAACCTTGTATTTTTATATAAGTTCTTTTCAAAGATAGTTTAATTAATAACCTTTAATAAATTAAACATTAATAATCTTGCGCTGTGTAATTTTGACGACAAGATTCCTCATGAAGCGGTTAACCTTTTCATGCTCATTTCCACTACATTAAAAATAAGATAACACATAATGCCAAAGATTAGATTCTTATACAATTTAAAATACAAAATGAAATTTATTTACAAGAAAACATATAAAACAACACAAATTATATACAATGATCTTTCTGACATAGCTCGAGGGTAATCAAATTAGATGTTAATTACAAATTGCTGCATATACATTCAACGCACTTTTACAATTCATGGCAACTTCCATTGTAATACATAAAAAGTATCTCATAAATAAATATTGTCATATTTTATGTAAAAGAAATCTGAATGGGACATTTTAAAACATGATAATTATTCGTTATTTAAAAGGTAAACTTGAATAACTTAAAAACTTTTTATTATTTCAACACCAAATTTTGAATATTATAAATATTTGAGCTTGACATTAACAGATGAATGATTTTGCCTTTTAATGAATGGTTTGGTTGTCCACTGTCCCTTTAAGGAAATGAATATTAATAATAATAATAATAGTAAGGTGCACTGAACTTAACCAAATTGCTACTATGTTTGAAATAAAAAGCCAAAAGTGGAGTGCTTTTTTAACAGTTAAGGCTGTTCTCAAATCCAAAGGTCAACTTTCTGACATAAGTTTTAATTCATTTTTGTTCGGAAACGCACGAAATTAGAAGGTGTTGTTATTCAGAAACTATGTCATCGAACTGTTTCTTCCGTTTTCTTGTAAGCGCAATAGATCTTTCAGAAAATACTGTCAAAGTTGGAATTTTGAACCGAAATTTCGAATGAAAGAAGAAAATCCAGTCAGTAAGGGGTGAAAAACGAGTTTGTCACGTGATCGAAATCGCTTATAACTCAATTGGTAATTTATTGAACCAAAAATGAAAAAAACAGTTAGATTCCAAATCGCTTCCATGGTCAGGCTTTCCAATTTTATATCTTTCCGTTAAAAAATTAATTTGTAAATGTGTCAAAACGTTTTGCGCTTGCTAAGCAGAGCAGTTGAGAACAGACTTAAAAAGAAAACAATGAAGTTTGACTGTTAACACAGTTTGCCACTACAGATATCTTTTCTTTCCCCCCCCCCCCCCTTAAGTCCGTTAGAAACAAAGAAAAAAGTTTGAATTATTAAAGGCACAATAGCACATTGTTGGCTTTGACTGTAAGAAAAAAAAATCACATAAAATTGTTGATAACCTCAAATATTTAACTAATTCAAGTGCCAAGAATGACAAAAATTCATTTATGTCATGAATTTATATTTTTTACAAAGCATATTTTTTGTTACGAAATATGGCATTATTTCTTTCTTTTTTAATCCATCATGACATTTAATTAATTCTAGATTAATTGTTTTCAGCTTTGGTAGAGAAAAAGAAGAAAAATCTCACATAAATGTGACGTTAGGTAGATGCTTTTAAATTCTCTTTTTAATCAAAATTTTGCAAATTGACTAAAGTTGAAAACGATGTAAAAAGTTCTATAGTCTTAAAAAATATATATAGTTATTAATTATTTGTTAGAATAAAAATCGGCTATATATTTGAAAAGATTTGATTAGAGTAAAAATTTCTTTTAAATGACTCATTACCATTAGGGCGCTATTTCAGTCACGTGAAAAGATCTGCTCGCTAAAGCTAATCCAATGAAAGAAATTTTTTAAAGATATTTCGTTTGCATTTCAATATTTGTAAATGATTTTTTTTTTTTTTTGTCTTTCCTACCGGGTCGAGCATTCGGTTAAAAACGCCCACTTTGACAGTATTTTGTGAAAGATGTTCGGTCTTTACCAAAAAAGAAAAAAGAAAAAAAAAGGAAAGGAAAACGCTATTCAATTGCATAGTTTCTGAAGAAGAACACTTGCTAATTTTATGCGTTTTCGTATAAAAATGAATTCAGGAATGTGTCTAAAAGTAGCTCCTTTGGATTTGACATAGACTTCTCATATAACTCTCATATAACTTCTTATCTTTGCTCTGAGGGATTTGAGAACAGCCTTAAGGCTGTTCTTAACTTACTCTGCTCAACAAGCGCAAAACGTTTTGACACATTTACAAATTCATTTTTTAACGCATTTTCGAGCAACAATAAATTAAAACTTATGTCAGAAAGTTGCCCTTTTGGATTTGCCCTTAAGAGGATGAAATATGATGAATCGGGGAATGATGATTCAGGGGAGACCGGCTAACTGCGCCGATGCCGACCCTTCTTTGCCTCCCCCTGTATGAACTGCGCTCGGCGTCACGTTGGACCGGATATCATTGTCAACCCCCTCTCTTATACTTATGGGCACGAAGTGACAGCTTTTTTTGTTAGAAAGACTCTTTTCTGTTGGCGTTGATTTGCTAAATTGGGCGCTTTATCGATAACTTCGGCTGTCAATAATACTTTTCTTAAACTCGCAAAAAACTTATACACATATATTTTATGTATATGTATAATAATTTTTTGTTGTTGTTGTTGTTAATAATAACTATTAAAACACAGAAAAATCGACACTATAAAAATGTATATTCCGTTAATATAATATGCACAAATTGAAAAAAAAAGGAAATAAATAAAAGTATGATGATAAAAAAATCCATATATAATAACCATTATAGAACATTACAAATCATCATCAATTTCAAATATTTACATAAGAAATTTAAACGTTGAAGAATTTTTTTTAATTACTTTAGAAGAGAAAATTTTATGAAGAAATAAAACTTGTTTCCTAATAATGCCATTTTTTCTCCAAGCATATTATTTTTCGTTCAATAATATAATATTTGACATGGGCCAATTATGTATGGAAACAAATATTTTCGTAAGGTTTAAACTAATATCTCATTCACTTTGCCTTTAGATGTTTCATTCTAAGATTCTTCAAGAACCTTAAACATTATTAACATTTATATACAGATATTTACAGATATTTCATAATTCAATTAATATGCTAGAAATAAATTCACTTTAATATTATTCTCTGTAGTATTTTGAAAGAAAGATGCTGAGGAAAAAGAACAACATTCTAAATGGAAGAATATTCTTGCTGCTGAAATATTCCTATGAATGCTAATTTGTATTTCTTTTATTGCTCTTAATATTATTGTTTTTACTATTATTATTATTAACTTATTTAGAACTATGGTATATAAATAATCATTTTTTTATTTTCTTTCAAAACTTAATTTTTTCCAAGTTCTAAAGTAAATTTTAAAATTCCAAAGCGGTTGCACGATGTTTTATAAGTAAAACTTAAATAAGTATTTCTTGATAAAGTTTAATTTTTACTGAATATATAATTCTTATAATCACGCACGATTCTCTTATGCACAGGCTAATAAATTAATAATAATAAGAAGAAGAGCATTAAATTCTCATGAATTCAAAACTGAGAAGTTGATTTCATCATATCATTTTCATTGTATCATTTGAAAAATATGCATTCAAAAGTGGTGTAAAGAAACTTAATTCCTTAAGGGTGTTCTCAAATCCAAAAGGGCAACTTTCTGACATAATTTTTAATTTATTTTTGTTCGAAAATGCATGAAAATAGCTGGTGTTGTTGTTCAGAAACTATGTCATTGCGCTAATTCCCCCCCCCCTTTTTTTTTTTGCAAACGCAATAGATCTTTCAGGAAAGAGTGTCCAAGTGGACGTTTGGAACCGAATTTCCTCGCGAAGGAGGAAAGAGCCCTCAAGAGCGGGCGAAAAACGTGTTTGTCACGTAATCAAATTCTCTTCTAACTCAATAAGTAATGGATGGATCAAAAAATGGAAAAAAACAGTTCCATTCCAAATCGCTTCCATGGCCAGGCTGTCCCATTTTATACCTTACCGTTAAAAATGAATTTGTAACTGTGTCAAAACGTTTTGCGCTTGTTGAGCAGAGCAGTTAAGAACAGCTTAAGGTGCTTCACAAATTCCCTGCTCGCAACACAAAATTTTGTGACACATTGTCTGATTCATTTTTATACTTAAAGAAATAAAATTAACAAGACTAAGCGATTTTTAATTGAATAGCGTATTCCATTTCCAGATAAATAACTTACTTAAACAGTTATAACCCATTCTTGTTATGTGACGAGAAGTTTTTATACTTTCTCGCACTGCTGCTTCGTGAATTTGGTTCAAAACGCCAACTTTTACAGTATTTTCTGTAAAATTATCTGCTTTTTCCACAAAATGGAAAAGTCATTCGATTACATAGTTTCTTAATAAGAACATCTTCTAATTTAATGTGTTTTCAAGCATTCAGAAATGCGTCAGAAAATAGCTTCTTTGAATTTGAGAGCAGTTTTAAGACTGTTTTCAAATGCAAACTGGTTACTTTCTAGAATTCATATTTGTTTGTATTTACATGAGAGTGACCTATCTGTTATTTAGAATCTGTGAAATCGAACGGTTTTACCAATTTTCATTAAAGGCAATCTTTTACAAAATGCTGTTAAAAGCATTTAGCATTTGAACGGTATTTCCACAATGCGTTCTAAACTGAATTTCCAGACGTGACAGTCCAATAAATTTTTATCAAACAACAATTGCTTATAATTCAACATGCAATTCAGTTATCTGAAAATGAAAGATTAATAGATTCTAAATCCATTCAATAGTCATGTCTGCAAGTAACATGCTTTTACGTTTAAAGGCAAGTTTGTAAGTTAGAAAATTTTGAGGGAAACTCTCTGCAACACCCTTAAATCTAAAAAAAAAAAAAAAAAAAAAAAAAAAAAAAAAAAAAATATTACCTTTATACACATAAGATTATGATTTTCTAATTTCTTATTAAATCAACACATCTTCTCCAAATATAGTAATTTCACACATTAGATTATGATTTCCTAATTTCGCATTAAATCAACGCATCTTCTCAAAATATAATTTCAAGGTTTCATTTATCAATAAAGATAAAGTATCCTTTTTTTTAAATAATAGATGGCTTCCTATAAAAAAAAATACACTTTAAATAATAGATTATAGTTGACTTTATGATTTTGATCCTCAAAATATTTTTAAATTAAATTTTTGCTGACTTTTAAAAGCCAAATTTTTAAGTAAAACTGATGAATTAGTTATTTGGTATCTGAAAGAGAATATAAATACATGAATGGATGAGAATTATGCTGTGATAGAAAAATTTAACATATTAATGATTTTTAAAATAATCCTAAATTAGACCATTTCCCATTCTGCTTCATTTAAAAAATAATACTAGTAATAATAATAGTAATACTACAACTTATATATAGTAATAATCTTGTTAATTTAAACATGCTGCTGACAGATTTGGTATTATTTGAGGAAAATAATTATGAAAAGTTCAAGTCCATTATTTTTATCTTTCGAAAATAAGAATTTTCACTGTATATTAAAAATCATAATAGCTTTGGAAATGATGTTTATGATTATCTGTTACAGGTTATCTCGCGATTTATTTCGGACGCCAATATTTTGCCAAAAATTTTCCCACCAGAGAATAAACATTTATTTTATATTACTACCTATAGTTCTTGCAAAAATGAATACATTTTTAATCTTTTTTTATTATTTAACCATTCAATAGATTTTCGATTAAAATAAATAAAATATTCCATTTTAAACATCATTAGCGCAAAATTAGGTAAGGGAGGAGGGGATTCTACGTCAAATTCCTCCAAGAGTATAAACTAATAACATGCATATAGAACTCATTGTGTTAAATAAATACATTATATGTAAAACCAACGTAAAGAAAAGTATAAACAGTCAAAATTTTTAGCATACAACTGTTTCGTGGCTCCATAATGAGAGCCTTTATTAGAAAAGAAAATTTTTTTTAAAGAAAGAAAAAGAATGCAGCAATAGCAGCAAAGTTGTAATGTTACTGCTATACTGCTGTTTCTCTGTCTGTCTTTTCTGAAGATTAAGCCTTTAAGCACATAAATGCTCAATTTATATAATGGATGTTTGTGCTTTTCGTTAGTCTTTGGAATGGATCATTTTCTTCTGATGGACTGATGGCTTCCATTATTATGAAACAGCCATTATAAATGAAGTGTTAGGTGAAGATGAAAGAGCAGTCGTAAAAAGTTAGAAGTCCGATTTTCTGGTCAGAATGGGAAAGAAAAATGGCCATAATTAAAAAAAAAAAAAAATGTATATGGGCATTTTTTCCCCCACATTTTGACCAGAAAATCTGAGTTCTAACTTTTTACGGCTGCTCTTTCATCTTCACCTAACACTTCCTTTATGATGGCTGTTTCATAATAATGGAAGCCATCAGCCCATCAGAAGAAAATAACTCGGTTAAGGCGGAAACTTGGTTAAGCGGGACTCGGATAATCAGGACTCTACTGTATATTTCATTTAAAAAATGGTCTTTAGAATATTTTTGTTGGTGTTCAGAGGGGGGTCATGACCCCCGTGACCTCCCCCTTGGACGCGTCATTGTAGATTGCATAGTTCAATATTACATATATTATGATTACATATTTTAAATTTTAAAATAAGTCGGCTATTAGAAAATTAGTAAAATTCTCTTTGTAAATATACTTTCCGGAAGAGAGGGAGGGGGGCAAAATCCATGTTTGCCCCGGGTGCAAAAAAGGCTAGTTTCGGTCCTGTTTAAAAGGTGGCTTGATAAAGCAGCATTGAAACGATGCAAAGTTAAAAAACAAAAGAAAATCA
This sequence comes from Maratus speciosus, assembly GCA_963932465.1. NCBI lineage: Eukaryota > Metazoa > Arthropoda > Arachnida > Araneae > Salticidae > Maratus > Maratus speciosus. The sequence continues at coordinate 156,026,288 of OZ010791.1, read as the reverse complement.
CAACATATTTTGTAAAAAAGATGAAGTGTCGTACGTGTCTATCTAATAAAGTGCCCGAAATTACGCAATTGAAAAAAAAAGTAAGTTGACTCTGTTTATTATTTTCATAAAGAACATGCTTTTTTAACACTATTTCTACCCACATCCAATAACACATTTCAAAGTTTTGATTTTTATTTATTTTCCTTTTAATTTTAAAAGATAATAAGTATTAAAACAACTCTTCAATGTACTAAAAATGATTCGGAATTGTTTGATCTAAAACTTACAAATCAAATATTAATCATAAATCAAAATATGTTAAAAGTTGTCATTTGACATCGGTCAAAATAGTGTTGGCAATAAAATTTTTCACATTTGAAAAGGACTTTGAGGAATTTTTCGGATAACCGGGTTTCTACTGTATATATATATATATATATATATATAATGTTATTTTTAAAAATTACAGAAATTTAATTTTTTTACGGAATTTAAATACTATATATTTAGTAAAACTTTCTTCGTGTACTAATAATTAAACAATAAAAGTTTCATTTTTGTACAAATAAAACTTACCGAGTTTTGATAACTTGAATTTTATGTATTTTCAGCATTTTTTGTCATTGAAAAAGGAAAAACACTTTTTATCCAAATGTTACAAGTCAAAATAAAAATTTTCTTAACAATGGTGTGTTTTTTAAAAATTAACATTAGATATTTCTTGAAATACCTTGAAAGAGCTAACAAAATTTGGGGCGGCAGTTTGCACCGCGCCAATTAAATGAGAAGTCCCCTTCTTTCGTAGTAAATATTAGTAAGTATCCTCTTAGTAATATTTTATTTGTATTCATTACGTTGAATATCTCATAAGATATAATGCAATGCTAGATGAATACAGACCTTAAGTATTGTGATTATTGTCGCCAAGATTTACCATGGCCGGATTTGCATCCAGAAGACTTTTTTGGGAAAAAGAACTCTTTAAGGCAACCCTCAATAAAATGATGGATTGCTTATCTCACCCCTTCGAGCGCAGTTCATACAGAAGGGGCCGAAGCTGTAGGCGCAATTTATGATCTCCTCCCACCGTAGGCGCAATTGATGTACACCCGATTCAGGCGTCAGTCATACAGAAGTAGAGACTTATCTCGCGAAGTACATTAATTGTTTAGAGATACAAGAGGAAGCAGATGCAAATCAAGTACTTTTATTACGTAAAATCCGTAATCTTGCTACACTAAAAGCACAAGCAAAGCACAAGCAAAACTTTATAATGGATTATTTTGGATGAAAACAGGTATACTACATATTTGTTCTGTAAAATTCTAAATTTATCTCATAAATTGATCTCTTATTATGAACCCAGCACCCAGCAGCAGAATTTTCGGTGTCGATCTGCAGCAAACCAAAATTTATCTGCGACCCAAAAATGCTGAACCAAGCTACTGTCATAAATACTTAGAGTAACTCATAAAATAAGCAAAAATTGCATTTTGCAAAAAAAAAAAAATAAATAAATAAATAAATAAAAATAAAAAAAGCAATTTAACAAATTACAACGACCATTTGGAAAATGATTTTTTCAAAGACTAAAATTTAAGACACAAAAAATCGCACGGAGTTGATCTAACATTACGTACGACATGGATTAAACATTAACATTCCTGGACCCATCATGAACAAATTTTAAAAGAAATTTCAGTTTTACAATTTTCGGTACTGTAAATTTTTAAACTTCTACGGAGCTGGTCACACATTACGTACGCCATGGATTAAACATTAATATTCCTGGGCCAATTTTAAATGAAATTTCATTCTTAAACTTCTAAACATCTCACAATATTACTTTTTATAGTATTACTTATTACTTTTGTCGTATAGAGAAACAAATGCATTTTTAATTGCAATTTGTTTGAAAGCTGTATCGCAATTTGTTTCTGAGTTAATATTTTTTTTTTGTAGTTTTTATTACTTTTTTGTCATAGTGGCAACAGAAGTATCCATCTCTGTTGAAAGTAAAGGGAAAATACAGATTACTGTATAGACTAGTCAGAAAACGAATAAAATGCGGGATTCAACTAATAAAACGCTTCAGATATGTTTTTGATTTCCTACCCTGACCGAGGACAATAACCATTTTTCCAAATGGTTAAAAAAAAAAGTAATGAGAAACACAATAACTCTTAAAACAAAGTAAATTTTTAGTGAATTTTTTTAAGTCCAGTATTTTTTTAAGCTGGTAGATTAATCTGCAAGGTCTAAAATAAATCTGCAGCACTGCTGCCGTGCTGCACAGTTTCTGCTATGGGGATTATGAATTATGCTTTTTATTAACGAATATACAGAACAGGTTTAACAAAAAAAAGTGTTTAAATATTCTTATTTATAAACTGGAAAAATAAATGTAATTTTAGTAATGGTTTTCTAGTGTCTTTCGATTATCGGGCTATTTCTATTATCCGCCATACTGTCGGTCCCGTGAGTGACGGATAATCGGAAGTTTACTGTATCTACCAGCACTGTTTTGGGGTGGGGCTGGGGCGGGGGGGGTGTCCGGTAGAAGCAAACAAAAAGTATTAATTATTAAATATATACCAGACTATTTTTGACGTGAGCTGGGAGAGAGAAATTGCAAACATTTTTATAAATATAAATATTTGAGTAACTCAAGTGTCAAGATGGGCAAAAAATTCATTTCTATCGTGAATTTATCTTTTCTTCTAAGCATATTTATTTTTTCTTTTTCTTTTCTTTTTTTTTTTTTTTTTTTTTTTTTTTTTTTTCTTTCGAAATGTGAACTTTTTCCTCTTTTTTATAGCACCAAGATATTTAATTAATCTTAGATTAATTGTTTTTAGCTTCAGCACGGATGATAAAAAAAGAAATTTCACATGAATGTCACGCTAGGTGTTTTTTATAGTCTTTTTAATCAAAATTTTGCACTAAAGATGAAAAAAAAAACACTGTAATGTTTTATGTTCTAAAAGTAAATTAATAATTAATTAATGGAAGAAAATGGACCAATTTATCTTTTTGAAAAATACCTCATGCTAACTGGTATACTTTAATTATTCTCCGTAGTTATTTCTAGACAAGAGAGAATTTCTATAATAGTACAGAAATTACTAACTTTTTGTTAGGTTTTAAAAATTTAAACGGTTTACAATAATTTTTCAAGTATTTATTAACAACAGACGAACAAGGTAATTATTATTTTCGCTCTGGTGAGAAATAAATAAAAATTATGAGACCATTCTATGTAAAAACACTCGGTTACGTTTGAAACGATCGATTCCTCAATATCAATACATATTTATAACAGTTTGGTTGAATCGAGATTTTTTTTTTTTACATACAAACTAATCCATTTAAATTATTTAAAATTTCGAATAAAATCTCTCTTAAAAAAAAAAAAAAAAAAAAAAAAAAAAAAAGATATATCATATTTTTCTTAAAATTATATGATAATTTTAATAATTATCATATAATTTTAAAATAAATAACAATAATTATTATTATATTTTTATTTTATTTTCTTTTATAAGATATTTTTCTTCTCACTCCATAGCACTTACACGATCCCATATAATCGAAGATGGACAGACACTCCGATTATGGAAAGATGACGAAAAGAAATGATGGAAAGAAAGAAATTGTCAATGAAAAATCTTTTTAAAAAAATTTCAGCTCAAAACTTTGATAATTTTATATTATTTTAAATAAAAAATTAAGACATATTTATTAATTTTAGCCACTCCGACGTATAAATAAACTTTGTCTGCAAGTATTTTATTTTTTATATCAAAGGTATATTTATATTATATATATTTAAATATTATTTCATTTAGTTAGAAATTTATTGTTATTTCAGTTTCCTCTTTCAAAAAAAATTCACTACGTGTAAACTAACATTTTATCATCGGCAAATCTCTCAGGAAGTGAATAAATTACTTCTTATATTCTTGGAATAAACTAACAACATGCAAACAAACATTTTATGTAAATTCTAATCCGAAACCTTGAGAATTTTAGCTATTTTTAAACTGTCTTTAAAACTAACCTTTCATTTAATTTACACACATACAAATGTTTAAGGCTGTTCTCAAATCCAAAAGGACAACTTTATGACATAAGTTTTAATTTATGTTTGTTCGGAATTTCATGAAACTAGAGTGTAGTTTATTTAGAGTGTTAAGGCTATTCTCAAATCTTTAGGGTCAACTTTCTGACATAAGTTTTAAATCATTTTTATTCGGAAACGCATGAAACTAGAATGTGTTGTTGTTCAGAAACTATGTAATCGAATTGTGTTTTCTGTTTTTTTGCAAACGCAATAGATCTTTCAGAAAATTGTGTCAAAATAGGCGTTTTGAACAGAATTTCCGCGCGAAAGAAGAAAAGCCACTCAAGGAAGGGTGAAATACGTCTTTGTCACGTGATCAAATTCGCTTATAACTCAATATGTAATTTATTGATAAAAAAAATGGAAAACACAGTTCGATTCCAAATCTTTTCCCTAGTCAGGCCTTCCAATTTTATATCTTCCCGTTAAAATATGAATTTGTAAATGTGTCAAAACGTTTTGCGCTTATTGAGCAGAGCAGTTCAGAACAACCTTAAATTACATTTCTTCATTTTTACAGTGGAAAAAAACGGTACAAAGTGTAGTAAAAACAGTAAAAAAAAGAGAGAGAGAGAGAGAATTATTCTTCTCCAGCTTCAAACTTTCTGACACATTCACGGACTCATTTTTTAGCGCAAAATCATGAAATTGGAAGGCTTGACTGTTCAAGAGCTTTGAAATGATACACTGTAAAAAAAGATATAAGTTTCTTATTCTTAAAAATATTATAAGGTAAACGCACCTATGGTGGGTCATGTACCAGCAGTGGGCCACTAACTTTTAAAGTTTAAAAACAAGCCCAAAATCCATTTCTGAAAAACGGCTGAAATAATTCTTAATTACTAACATCACTAAATGTTACCTTTCCATAAACTGTTTGGAGTAATTGTTTTTTTTTTTAACTCTGCTGATTTGTTTGTTTTCTAGAGTGTCTTCAAAAACAGATTTTTTGGCAAATTCTTAGAGATTTCATTAAGAGATGAGTTTTTATTTAAGGCTGTTCTCAACTGTTCTGCTCAACAAGCGCAAAACGTTTTGACGCATTTACAAATTCATTTTTTAACGGAAAGGTATAAAATTGGAAAGCCTGGCCATGGAAGCGATTTGGAATTGGACTGTTTTTTCCATGTTTTGATCAATCAATTACCTATTGAGTTATAAGCGATTTTGATCACGTGACACGGCATTTTCCCCCAATTATTTACTGGATTTCTTCTTTCGTTGGGAAGTTCGGTTCAAAATGCCAACTTTGACAGTATTTTCTGAAAGGTCTATTGCGTTTACAAGAAAACGGAAAAAACAGCTCGTTGACATAGTTTCTGAATAACAACACATTCTAGTTTCATGCGTTTCCGAATAAAAATGATTTAAAACTTATGTCAGAAGGTTGACCCTAAAGATTTGAGAACAGCCTTAACACTCTAAATAAAAAGGAGTGACTATTCACTCCAGGGGAGTGAATAGTCACTCTATCGCAGAGTCAAAATATGCCCAACCTCTTTAAAGTGACTATTCACTTTGAGCAAAAGTGAAATTTTTGACTCTCTGAAAGAGTGAATAGTCACTCCTGGGAAGTGAATATTCACTCTAAACAAAGGTGGATAATCACTCTTTCGGAGGAGTGACTATTCACTCTTGCTAAAGGAGTGCGGTTTTTCGACCCTGGTAGGAGTGAATAGTCGCTCTTTCATAGAAGTGAATGTTCATTTTTTATGGAGTCAATTCTCTTTTTATTTTGCTTTTATGGGCATTTTAAAAGAATCACATATTTTACAGCATGCAATGAAAATAGATACAAGCGTGGTAAAGATTGGAATAAAATACTTCATCAGCAATATTTATTTAATTCATAGTTTGTAACACTAATTGATCTTTTAAGGAAAAAATCAGTTAAAGTTACATATGAATTTAATTTAGATTACTGACAGAAATAAACTAATATATTTTATTTCAATTTTATCCTTTGTGTTTGCTTTTATTGCATAACCTATAAAAATATTACTTTTAAAGTTTTATAAATAACTTTTTAATAGGTGGATATTATATGTTTAACAATGTTTGATGTCATTTTAATTTTTGGTTTTAAATATAAATTCCTATCTTTTTACCGTACTTTTTCCGTAAATCAAAGCAAAGTTATATTGTTCTAAAATATTTTTCATTTTTTTACTTAAAAACAATGCTTATAAACTTACATATTTTTTTAAAAAAATAAGTTCTAAGTATGATTTAAATATTAAGAATGTGTATTTTTTTCCGCTGTGATTTGCTTTTGTTTTATTTAATATGATCATGTAGTCTAAATTTTAAGTTCTCTGGAATATGTATATATATGTCTTTTAAACATATTCCTTAACTTAATCATGATTTCTAATTTTGGTCCATTATTGTTGAAAACAATACTTATTAATGAAACGACACGGTAAGTCATATTTAATTTAAATTTTTTATTCCCGTAGATATTGTATTTTGGGAATATGAGCAAAATAGATTTGATATGTTTTATAGGAAAAGATTGACCTAGGAAATAGAAAAAAATAAATATAAAAATAAACACATTACATTTATTTGTATCTGTATGAATTTTAATAAAAATAAAGTGAACGACTGCATATAAAAGTTCTTATTGTTTGAAAAACATTTTAATGTAAAAAAGTAGTTATTAATCTCTTTAAAAATATATTCAGTCCTAAATCATGTAAGAAAATATAAACTTTTTAAAAAATATACTAAAGCTGTCTTATCGATAAACTTCAAAACAGGCATAAAAAACATTTCATTTCAATGCTTAAATATCATGTTTTATTTTTTAGTGCCAAAAATTACGTGCATCAAAAACGTAGAAAATGCGTTTAAATTGAAGGAAATTTAATAACTGATGCATGATGTCTATGATTATTTTCTTTTATATTACTCAGTCTCGAAATTTTAAAATCATAACCCGCAGAAAAATGTTTAGATACAATTTAAAAAAATTAATATATAGTAAAACCTCCCTAAAACGACCACGTACTGTTCCAATAAAAATTGGTCTCTCCGAGAGGGGTCTCTTAATGGAGGTCATGTAACAATGGTAACAAATGGTAATAATGTTACTTAAATTTATTTTTCACACTAGGAAAAAATATAAAAATTTAAGTATCAAAATAAAAGTTAAGTACATAAGTTAATTACTGCAGAGTTTAAAAAATGAACACATTGAGCTTTGCTTTAATTTTACAGTTTTATATTTTATTATTTTTATTTCCAAGTCCTTTCGAAGTTCAGTAAATAAATGCATTTTTTTTTTTTTTTTTTTTTTTTTTTTTTTTTTGTGGACGGGAACAAATAATGACGATTTCATTACTTTATCTATTTCTTTAAGAGTTTTCCGACACAACAAGGCAGAGGAGTTTATTAACCGTCAGTCTTAATTTGTAATCAGAGTTAAATTCATTGCCTAAAAAGGCACAAAGGGGTTTAAACACTTAAAAGTTATCGGGATTAAAAAAAAAAAAATCTAAACTTAGTTTAGAAGTTTGATGAATAATGCACTCTCCGGAATTATTTTTTTAATAAAACCTTCTTCAAGCGACCAGGAAAAATCGGAATTTATTTCATTTTCTTCAAAGAAATCGGTCTCTCATGGAGGAGGTTCAACTGGGATGGTCTCTGAATGGAGGTCAAATGAGTATTGAGCCTATGGGAATAAATTTCGTTCCATGAAAAAATCGCCGTTGAGGGAGGTGGTCGCCTAATAGAGATGGCCGCACAGGGAGGTTTCACTGTACCAACCTTTTCGTAATATCATAAACATCAAATATCATATTTAACTCCGAAACAATAATAAATTCTCTTAACTGTATATAATGCGAAATCAAAATTAAACCAAAAAAAAAAAAAATCTCATAGAATGGCAAATTAATGTTTTCGAATGACGTGTCTCCTACGATTGAGAAAATCTATCTTCTCTTATGAGTCAGTCACCCTTTCAAACGAAAGAGATAAAACTTCTTTGTTTTGGTCGTTGGTAAAAGTTTTATAATTTGCAAACACAGCATTGAAAGGGAATAAAAAAATATTTTCACTCATTTTTTTTTTTTTAATTCACATTTCCCGAACTAATGAAGTTTGGATTATTTTTTTGCTAAGCATTGTGACCTTAGAGGTCTACACGGGCCGAAATTTCCAAGGACCTGGCCCGACTCATAGAAAAAAAATTCGGCCCGGCCCGTAGAAAAAAATTTGGTCCGAGCCGGTAAAAAACTTAAAAGTTCTGCACGAGCCCGGCCCGGAAAAAAGTTAAAATCTCGGCCCGAGTGAATTTCAACAAAACATTGCTTTTTTTATTTTTTTGAAGTGTTAAAAATTTGGAAAATGCTATACAGTAAGATGGAATTGTATAGAAAAGAAAAAAAAATGCGTTATAGACAAGTTCCCTTCTTAGCGAGTGTAAATGTATTATATATTCTTTTCTTATGTATTAGTATATTAATTATGCATGGATCAATACGTTAGTGAGTTTAAAACTGGTTTCCGTCATATGCAGGTTTTTACACACGTTTTACTATGTTTTAATTTAGCTATATTTTAATAAGCGCAGAAATCTAGTGTTCTTTAAAAATAATAAATTTTAATGTTTAAGGGTAGGAATCTAGGAAAAAAGGTGACAGGAAAAAACGTGACAGAAAAAAAGGAGAGCGGAAAAAACGTGACAAGGGAAAAGGGAGAGCGGTAAAAACGTGACAAGGGAAAAAAGTGACCGGAAAATACGTGACAAGGAATTGTTAAATATTGAACTTGTCGATAAATAAATGCTAACAACTAAAGTGCAGTTTTTCCACTGTCAGTTTTTTACAGCGTAGTGTGTGTGTGTGTGTGGGGGGGGGGGGGGAGGTACAGAGTTAATGGGTGGGATAGACAATTCTAAGATTTGGCCCGAGAAAACACAATTTAAAATTTCATTAAGAGAAGTTTAACATGACTTCTACAAGGGAAGAGCTGGTGCTTTCTACGGGGGGAGGGGTATTAAAGAAATACAATTTATTCGCGAACGCGAATACAAATATTTTTCGTCGATGTCTACAAATGGTAATATTGAAAAAATTTGAAAATTCGCACGATAATTCTAATTAACATCACTACTTAATATTCGATATTCGCGAAAGGTAATACCAATATTTTCCGTTGATGTTTAAAAATGCAAATATAGAAAAAATTCCTGAATATTCGCATATGAAAATTCACATTTACACCAATACTTAATTTTGGACATTATGTGAATAAGAATGCTTTCCGTTGATAATTAGAGTACAAATATTGAAAAATGTTGTGAATGTTCGCATACGAGAACGCTCGTTTACATAACAACTTAATTTTCGACTTACGCATGTATAATATATAAACTTTTGTAAATTTTAAAGAAGTCAGCTATAATAGATACGATCGGAAAGTTTTATTTTTATTATTTTTATTTTATTTAACGCTATTTGAATTTTTTGTTTATTAACATAAAATTATATTATTAATAATAACAATTTTTAGACTTTCTGAATCACTTCAGTGTTGCCAGATGGGCTACTATTTTTTTAATTCAGATTCTTGATTGACACCACTTTTTTGAAATTGTAAAGTACGTCTTACTTAATGACATATTAATTAAGGTTAAAACAAAGGGAATTTAACCGTTCCAAATAAGTGGTGGCAATCAAGAAATCTGAATTAAAAAAAAGTAGCCTACTGGCAACACTGAATCACTTATCAATTTATAATTTTTTATGTCTTGATCAGTGGCATTAGTATTTTCAGATATCAACAGAACAAATAAAGAAAAAATAATAATAAGTAAATATCTTTATTAAGATACGCCTAAAATTAGAAATTAGCATAGTTTGTTACTTTGTTGTTGTTGTTGTTGTTGTTATATTAAGCAATTGATTGAAGTCGAATTTTTTGCAATTTTTGGTTTCATCATGGAATTTCCAGATAAATTATTCTAAATATTTAAACTAAACAAAATAAATTAAAATAAACATTTCTATAAGATACTGGAATCACGGGAAAAAAGCGCACATAGGAGGAAAACACACATAGCGCACATGGGAAAACACACACAAGCGCACATACGTCCTTCGTTCGATGTACAGTATACATGAACCCATCCAGGCATAATTTATCTTTGCCTTTGTTGGACTTAATAATCTGAATATCCATTTCAGAAATTGATTAAAACTCAAAAAGAAAGCAATAAAGTAAAACAAACAAGTGGAGATCACGGTGTATTTTATGAGAAATGAAATGTTGTTACTTTTTTCTTTCAAAGCTGAGCGTATTTTCTTGATCAATGGTCACATTAAAGTACTTTTAATTGGTTAGGGTAACATCAGCAGTAGCCAATAAGGGTAAAAAGAGAGCATGAGTCCTCTCAGAAAAAAAACTTATCAAAATTTTTTACGTTAAGGGGTCTCAGGACTCTAAAAAATGGAAGAAATGAAAAAAAAAAAAAAAAAAAAAAAAAAAAAAGACCATATTTAACATTTAATATCTTAAAATGTATATAAATTAAAAACACAATTTTTTTTATGAGATTAAAAGATATAAATATGTTCTTTCATTTCATATACTTAAAAAATTGCAAGATGCAGAATTAGTATTTATAGGGCACTCCAAACTGTGAGCAGAAAATTGGTATAACAGATTACTTGCATGATTACAAAATAAATTTTGGAAATAGAATGAATTTTTTCGTGTTTAATTATACTTCAAGCTGTAGTAATTACCCTGAACTTAGACTCTGAGCCTAAATAAATTTATATTTAAAGCATTTTTATATTTTTAATAAAAAGCTACATTTAGCTAATGCAAATTTCAACAGTATAAACGTATAAAAAAATATTTTTGAACAATAAAAATGTAATTTTAGGTTCAGTTTATACAGACTAACATGAAATATATGTTTTAAATATGTCATGAAAAAATATTCAGAAGGTTGAGATATCGTGTGTGTTATGCCCAAAAACGTCATTTGGAGAAAAATGACTTCAAAGTTTCGGAAACGCCGCTTCAGCTATTGGGCGGGAATAATTCTAAAAGCCACAACTTTTGTTCTAATGGGAATTTCAAAGAAATAATTATATCAAAAGGTTCAGAAAATATAAGAATTTAACATTTAAAAATATTAAAATTTTGAAGCTTTAAGAGTCCTGAGACCCCTTAAGTAGCTGAACAAATACATTGGCAATTAATACTGAAGCAATTTTAGAAGTGTTTAATTTTTGCTTGTTTAATTTTTCTTACTTACCATATTGGTAAGTAATATGGTATATACCGTATATACTCCGTATATACTCGTGTATAAGTCGAAGAATTTTAGAAAAAATTTGGGAGTTGAAAAAAGGGGTGGGGGTGGGGGTCGACTTATACACGAGGAAATAAAAAAAAAAAAAAGAAAAGTCTTAAGTAACCACATGAGAGATAAAACCGGGCAATGGTCATTTCCCTGTGATTGACAAAAAAAGCTCAATGATAATGTCCCTGTAATTGTTCTGTAAAAGTCCTACAATACAAAGAAGCACTATATTTTAGCAGTTTAAGAAGTTGTTTACCCTCGTAAATAAGGCTTGAATAAATTGTTAAAGAATTTTTTCTTTTTAAGCATCATTGAATTTATATGAATAGGTTTCAAAATAGTTTAACCTTCTTCGTTTTTACATAATTATACAGTTTTAAAACGTTGAATTAAAAAATTCTAATTAGAAACGTAAAAAAGTTTACATTAGTAAACTTTTAATTAGTAAAAATTATTAAGGAAAATTTAATAATTTTTTTTATCTCGATTACAAATAATTTTTCAACATAGTACCAGAAATGTGGCCCGACTTATACAGGGAAATTCACTTTTTTTCAAAATTTTGCTCAAGAATTGGGGGGGGGGGGGGGGGCTCGACTTATACTCGAGTATATACGGTATTTGAAAAAAAAAAATACTCATATTCAAGCTGCAATCTTAATTGACAAAATATTACCAATATTTTTTTTTTATTTTTTATACATTAAAAGTATCATTTCTCAAAATCAGTTGAGGTTGAATACAAATAATTGAGAAAAATATCTTTATGTGTTATAAAGAGTAGTTTGAAAATTATTTTCAGCTGCAAAAATAAAAATAATTGAATTTTTTTTTACACCACTGATTTCCGCTTTTAAGCTGTACTCCGAAACCACGCAAAATTATAGTTGTAAGCACGCTTTTTTTTAATTGTAAAATAAACGTTCACTTTAATGCTTCCATCATCTATTCTAATGTTCACTTATCTTTACGTACCTAAACTTAATTTGGTAGGCGGAAAAAAAAAAAAAAAAAAAAAAAAAAAAAAAAAAAAAAAACGCATGGGAAAATTAAGATTTATATTTCTGATCAATTCTTTGGAAACTGATCGAGAAAAAGTTCTGGAAATGTTCATACATAAAATATTTCCAGTAATAGTAAAAAATATTTTGTAATCGCATTAGCGAACATGGAAATGGAAAACATGGAACTTAGCAATTAAATAATGTATTAACCCTTTATGTAACGACAGTTCTTCAAAATACCATTAAAATAATTGTTTATAAAATTCATTTAACACATCGATTAGTAGTAATACAGTTTAGAATGAGTTACAGATTCTTTGCTCTATCATGTTCCGAAAGCATTATTGGTTGCACAAAACAAAAGTATTTTTTAAATGATGATTTATTTTGCCTTGACATCTTTTCAGCTTTCTTAACGTTGAAACATTGGGGGGGGGGGGGGGGGTTCTATTGTAAGAACATGACATTTGTACATTTTCTAAATCTACAACAAGGTTAAAACAATGTAAGTTCTTAAATTATTGACCCACCAGTGGCCGAGAGGTTCTGCTCTCGAAGCTGGTAGACGGGAGGTGCTGGGTTCGAACCCAATCGCGCCCGTCGGCCTAATCGTTCGTGGTTTTCTTCGAACCATGGATTTTCATGCGTAAGTACGGGTTAGGTTCTATTGGAAAGACCCCCCCCCCCACGGAGGGCGCCCCCAACTTTTGGGCCCACATCCCTCGTGTTGATAATTGGCCGTCATAAACACAACCAACCTCTTAAATTATTACACATCAATCTGCAATAGTTAAACAAAAAATAATCCAGTCTTTAAATTGTGAGGTCTCTGGAAATGTAGCATATGACACTCCAGGGAATATTTACAAAGGATAAATACAGCTGAGTATTTGTTCCAATAATCCGGTTCAAAGTTATTCATTATACGCTATCTCAAATTGTGTGAAATATCTAAAATCAATACCATTTCCCATTATTTACATGAAAATGTCTCATAAAACACGATGGGTGGCACGTAAAAATTTCACAGAAGAAACAACCCTTTTATTATATGTTATTCGTCTGTCAGATTAATATCATTCAACAAAAACCATTCTCCAAAACTATGGTCTTCTACCACTTTCAAATATGTATATTGAAGTGAGTTGCAAATTTCCAATGTACTCTTCGCAACATAATACATGTCTATCATTCTTTTAAAACTACAATCTTCAAAACGCCTGTTACAATCAAATAGAAAGCAAAATATTTTGAATGATTGTCAGTCGATAATAAGAGGAACCACTCTCTTTGTTGAAGGATTAAGGATTTAACGTAAGGGGTTCCATATGTTGAAAGCATGATTTTTCGTTAAAGTTCAAAGTTTGAGTACATTTTTTCTTAATAGCCATGTTTATTTAGTTTAAAGTATGTTTTTTTTATTCAATTATAATTTTGAAGAAAGCTATAGATTTTTTAAAAAAAATTAAATAAAGATAACAGTAAATTTTGCCTTTAAATTCCCGAAAAAAAAATTTCTGAAACAAATACCCTTACTCTTTTAATGAATTCTCAGGTGTCATTTGGGCAAAGTCAGCAATAAATAAATAAATTATTTATTAAATATCGCCTTCATGTCGTTAAAAAAAAAAAAAAAAAAAAAAAAAAAAAAAAAAACTAAGCTTTACTACGTTTTTTAAATTACATAGATATTAAATTCCTCAAAATCTAAAAAAAACGAACTTCTTATTTTCTGTTATGTATACAAATATATGTATAAAAAATAAATTAATTATTTTTTAAAGATGGCCTTCATATCGTTAAAAAATATAAGCTTTACTATGTTTTTAAAACAGATATTAAATTCCTTAAAAAACAAACTTTATATTATATTTTCTGTTATGTATACAACTTAATAAATACAATACTTTCCAGTGATCTTTTATCCGATATGCTTTTTCCTATGTGCACTTTTCTCCCGTGATTCCAGTATCTTATAGAAATGTTTATTTTAATTTATTTTGTTTGGGTTAAATGTTTAGAATAATATATCTGGAAATTCCATGATGAAACCAAAAATTGCAAAAAATTCGACTTCAATCAATTGCTTAATATAACAACAACAAAAAAAAAAAAAAAAAAAAAAAAGGTAACAAACTATGCTAATTTCTAATTTTAGGCGTATCTTAACAAAGATATTTACTTATTATTATTTTTTCTTTATTTGTTCTGTTAATATCTGAAAATACTAATGCCACTGATCAGGACATAAAAAATTATAAATTGATAAGTGATTCAGAAAGTCTAAAAATTGTTATTATTCATAATATAATTTTATGTTAATAAACACAAAATTCAAATAGCGTTAAACAAAATAAAAATAATAAAAATAAAACTTTCCGATCGTATCTATTATAACTGACTTCTTTAAAATTTACAAAAGTTTATATATTATACATGCGTAAGTCGAAAATCAAGGTGTTATGTAAACGAGCATTCTCGTATGTGAACATTCACAACATTTTTCAATATTTGTATTCTAATTATCAACGGAAAGCATTCTTATTCACATAATATCCAAATTAAGTAGTGGTGTAAATGTGAATTTTCATATGCGAATATTCAGGAATTTTTTCTATATTTGCATTTTTAAACATCAACGGAAAATATTGGTATTACCTTTCGCGAATATCAAATATCAAGTAGTGATGTTAATTAGAATTATCGTGCGAATTTTCAATTTTTTTCAATATTAGCCTTTGTAGACATCGACGAAAAAGATTTGTATTCGCGTTCGCGAATAAATTGTATTTCTTTAATACCCCCTACCCCCCCTACCCCCCGTAGAAAGCAACAGCTTGTCCCTTGTAGAAGTCGTGTTAAACTTCTCTTAATGAAATGTTAAAATTATGTTTTCTCGGACCAAATCTTAGAATTGTCTAACCCACCCATTAACTCTGTACCCCCCCCCCCCTCTGTACCCCTTTTTATTTTTCGTTTTTCCAATGAATATATTTTGAAACTTTGAATGTTTAATCGGATACATAAATGTTAGGACTAGGCTTAATTTTTTTTTTTTTTAATTCAGTAACACTTTAATAATAATTATATAAATTTCCTTAAATGGCCCACTGTTGGTGTATTTACTTTATGCAGGACTGCAACAGGTGACTATTTTTTAATTCTAACTGGCACCACTTTTCAAAAAAAAAAATATATATATACAGGTGGTTATGAAAATAATGGAAACACTTGTGAATGAAAGGGACATTTAAGAATTCCCTTCGTAAGCATTAAAATATAATCTTAGCTAACAGATTTTTTTTAATATAAAAAGTACATGTATTAGGTAGTATGAGAGAGCTCTAGAAGAGTTGTCTACGTTTTGATTTTTTTTGTCAGAAGCGTAAAATTTCAGACCTCACAGATTTTCAAAGAGGCCAAATTGTAGGAGCCCGACTAGCTGGAGCAACGGTGACCGAAACATCCCAGCTTATAGGCGTTTCTAGAGGTACGGTGTCTAAAGTCATGACAGCATACACACAGCGCGGAAAGACAAGCTCAGCAAAGCAAAATAGTGGACGGAAGGAGAAGCTGAGTGAAAGAGACCGACGGGTATTGAAGTGGATTGTAATGTCTAAAAAGAAAACAACTGCAGCCAAAGTGACCGCAGAGCTCAATCAACATCTGGATTCTCCAGTGTCAACAATTACAGCTCAGAGATACCTTCATAAAGAGAACATTTACGGCAGAACAGCAATTCCCAAGCCACTTGTCACAGATGCTAATGCCAAACGTCGTGTAGAGTGGTGCCACAACCACAAAACCTGGTCGATTGATAAGTGGAAGACTGTTATATGGTCAGACGAATCATCTTTCACATTGTTCCCCACAACAGGACGGGTACATGTCTGGAGAACACCTGCACAAGCGTATGATCCTGATAGCCTCCGTCCAACTGTCAAGCATGGAGGTGGATCGGTCATGGTATGGGCAGCCGTGTCATGGTTTTCTGCTGGTCCAATCGTAACCCTGAAAGGAAGGATCACTGGGGAGAAGTATAGAGAAGTTTTAGCTGACCAGGTCCATCCCATGATGCAAATTTTGTTTCCTGCAGGAGATGGAATTTTCCAGGATGATAATGCCCCTATTCATGCAGCCAGAGTTGTCCAATCATGGTTTGATGAACATGAGGATGAGGTGGAACATCTACCTTGGCCCGCGCAGTCCCCAGACCTCAACATAATCGAACCGTTGTGGTCTATTTTAGAGTTTTCAATCCGGAATCGATATCCTCCACCGGCATCTCTCACGGAACTTTCACAATATCTCCATGAAGAATGGTACAATATTCCTCTAAACACTATTCAGAATTTGTATGATTCGATTCCCAGGCGAATCCAAGCTGTATTACATGCCAAAGGCGGTCCTACGCCATATTAATAAAGAATTCCTTCAAAATCTAGGGTGTTTCCATTATTTTGATAACCACCTGTATATATATCTTTAACAAACACTTTGAGAACATGTGTAAGAAAAATAAACTTCAGAAGTTCTATTAGAATTAGAATTCAGAATTTCTATAATGGTGCGAATAGAGTATAAAAATAGTCGCTCGTGGCAGCCCTGCTTATATCCACAAACGAAAATATAATAAAAACTTTTTCGGAGTTATTCACGATGCCAATAATAGTTCCTTTAGAAACCTTAGAAATCTCGAGAATTGAAGAAGTATTTACAAAACACAAAGTTTCCTTTGCTGCCCGTAATTTTCCTAAACGTTTCCGACCGTAATATTTTTCGCATGATGTGCATACTTAAGTAAACATTTTCATATTCAACAAATTTATTTAAGGCTGTTCTCAAATCCAAAAGGGCAACTTTATTACATAAGTTTTAATTCATTTTTGTTCGGAAATGCATGAAACTAGCAAGTGTTGTTGTTCAGAAACTATGTAATCGAACTGACTTTTCCGTTTTTTTTGCGAACGCAATAGATCTTTCAGAAAATAGTGTCGAAGTAGGCATTTTGAACCGAATTTCCGCGCGAAAGAAGAATAACCACTCAAGGAAGGGTGAAAAATGTCTTTGTCACGTGATCAGAATCGCTTATAACTCAATAGGTAATTTATCAAAAAATGAAAAACACAGTTCGATTCCAAATTGCTTCCATAGTCAGGCCTTCCAGTTTTATACATTTCCGTTAAAAAATGAGTTTGTAAATGCGTCGAAACGTTGAGCAGAGCTGTTGATAACAGGCTTGGCCTGACTGTGGAAGCGGTTTGGAATCGAACTATATTTTCCATTTTTTGATAAATAAATTACTTTTCGAGAAGTGATTTTGATCACGTGACAAAGATGTTTTTCACCCTTCTTTAAGTGGTTATTCTTCTTCGGCGCGAAAATTCGGTTCAAAACACGCCACTTTGAGAATATTTTCTGAAAGATCTATTGCGTTTGCAAAAAAATGGAAAAAAACAGCTCAATTACATAGTTTCTGAACAGCAACACTTCTAGTTTCATGCATTTCCGATCACAAATGAATTAAAACTTATGTTATAAAGTTGCCCTTTTGGATTTGAGTACAGCCTTAAGGCTGTTCTACCTGTTTAACAGTTTTGTTCATTCTTTGTTCTTAAAATAAATCTTATCTGAGACTAAAATGTTTTTCCGTCTCATTTTCTTTATTTGATAAAATATACATCTTTTGATACATTTAGTACTTCTTTCTCTTCTTAATTGTGAAACTTTTTCATATTTTCTCATATTCTCTTTCTATAACATTATTTTTTTTTATTTACTTCGATTAATGTTTTTAATTAACTTTGTTTCTCTCTCTGTCGTGTTTAAACCTTCTGCCACCATTTATTTCTTTTTTACATCTTTCATTAACCTGATTTACCATAATTTTTCTATACGTCTAAATCTCAGTTCTCGTGAAGATAGAATATTTACCGATTTTCCTTGAGAACTGTTTATTATATCGTTTTGTCCATTTTTTGTTCTTAAAATAAAATCCTTATCTGGGAATAAAATATGTTTCCTCTTTTTTCTTCTAGTTTTCTTTATTTGATTAAACATATATTTTTTGATACATGTAATAGTTTTTCTCATCTCAATTGTGAAACTTTTTCAAATTTTCTCATATTCCCTTTCTATAACATTACTTTTTCCTTATCTACTTCAATAAATGTTTTTAATCAACTTTGTTTCTCTCTCTGGCGTGTTCAAACCTTCTGCCATCATTTATTATTATTATTATTTTCTTTTTACATCTTTCATTAAACTTATTTACCGTAATTTTTGCATACGTCGCAATGTCAGTTTTCGTGAAGATAGAATATTTATCGATTTTTATTGAGAACTGTTTATTATATCGCTTTGTTCATTCTTTCTTTTATAAATCGAAACATTTTTTCTTCTCATTTTCTTTATTTGATAAAACATATATTTATTATTACATTTAATACTTTTTCTCATCTCATTGTTGAAACCGTTCCATATTTTCTCATATTCCCTTTCTATAACAGCATTTTTTTTCTTATCTTACTTCAATTAATGTTTTTAATTACCTAACTTTGTTTCTCCCTCCGTCATGTTAAAATCTTCTGCAGCAATTTTTTTCTCTTGTACCGCTTTCATTAAACTGATTTACCATAATTTTTGCATACCTCTCAGTCTCAGTTCTCATGCCGATAAAGTATATATATATATATATATATATATATATATATATATATATATATATATATATATTTTTTTTTTTTTTTTTTTTAAGAGTTGCTTATTATATCGCTTTGTTTCTTTTTTGTTCTTAAATCCTATCTGGGAATAAAATATTTTTTCCTCTTTTTCTTTATTTGATTACACACACACACACACACATATATATATATATATATTATATATTTAATATTTTTTCTCTTCTTAATTGTGAAATATTTTCGTATTTTCTCATATTCTCTTTCTATGAGTTTATTTTTTCTTATGTACTTCAATTAATGTTTTTAATTAACTTTGTTCCACTCTCTGTCGCGTTCGAATCTTCTGCCATCATTTTTTTTTTCTTTTTTACCACTTTCTTTAAACTGATTTACCATAATTTTTGCACAGGTCTCAGCCTTAGATGGAATATTTGTCTTTTATTTATTTGTTTTATTTTATTATTATTTTATTTTCGTATAGTTTAGCACATTCTTTGTTTCGCTTTTAACGTACATAAAAAAAAATTAAAACAAAGAAAAATAAATATAAGTTACGGAATTAGACTCCAGATCCGTAATTAAAGTACTAACAATGTGTCAGGGGAAAAACAAAACTGGCATAAAACTTATCTTGCTTCACTAAGAAATGAAAAACTCATTTTTAATGCAAGAAAAAGCTGAGAATTCTTAAAATCCAAAGTATTATAACTCGATATGTTTTGGCTATAGAAGAATGGGATTTTTACTATTTTTCTTGTTAGAGCACGAAAATATTTTAAAATATAAGTTATTGATCCCATTGACAGAAAACAAAAATTGGCACCCGCAAATCTCGCCAATAGCACTTTTTCCCTTAACAAAAGCAGCTATTACTTTTCGTGTGTGTAAATAAGAACACTTCTTTGATGTTGAAATGAAGAATTTTGGTTCATGGGATTATTTCATTCTTTTCTTTTTCTTTTCTTTTTCTTTTCTTTTTCTTTTCTTTTTCTTTCTTTTTCTTTTCTTTTTCTTTCCTTTCTTCCTTTTCTCTTCTTTTCTTTCTATCTTTTTTCTTTTTTTTTAGTATTTGAAATGAAATGAGTAAAACGCTTATATTTTGAATGAAACGAATTCGATACAAATGATAGGAACAGGAACAATATTTGGCGATTTACTATCTGCATCCATCTAATACACAGTACCAAAAATTTTAATTTTATATATATGGATTTTCATATGATTTAAAGACTATCATTTGAAACATTTCTGAAACTGTAACTATACCTCTAAAACTAACGATTTAGGAATTATCTATTGGTCAACGATAGAATGAGATACCCTGCATATTTTGGTTAAACATCAGCAACATTTTGCCCTGCGATTGAAAAGAATATACAACTGAAGTGCTTACGCAGGGGGACAGATTTCCTTTAAAACATATATATATAATTACTTAAAAGGTGTTAAAACATATAAAGATATTAATATAACCCTGAGATCTTTCAAACGCACACGCACTCATTTTCAAAGGGGAAAGAAGATAAACGCGTGTACGTTGGAAAGATCGCAGGGTTATATTAACTATTATCTTTATATGTTTTGATCACCTTTTAAGTAATTATATGTATGTTTTAACGCTTATATTACCGTATTTTATGGAAGAAATGCCGCACTCCTCAAATTGGCCTGAATAAGATTAAAAATATCGTAATCGCTGCACCCACTGTAAACGACGCATCCGTCGGAGCGCTACTTTTGTCGACAGCGTCATATTGACCTAACTTTAATGAAAGTTTTCTGAGCAGTGTAGGATGCCTCGTTTTTAATATCTTAAGATATCTGAAGTTTTATTTATTATATTTAAATCCGATTTTAAATATTTTTATGAATTTTTAAATTAAGGAAACTCAGTTGGTATTTAAAAAAATCGTAAACACCGCACTTGGAAAAAAAAATTAACTTTTAAACTCGTAAACGTCGCGGCGTTTCTTCCATAAAATACGGTAGTAAAAACAAGGTGAAAATTCCTTTACGACGTTAGTTTTAGTACAGTGTTTTGATTCTCTTGCACAGATTTCCGCCTAAAACAAATTCCTTGATGTAGGCTTGGATATTAGATTAAAGTATTTTAAAATTAAATGTGAGTTGGTTCCATTTCGCGATATCTTAGTTTTCAATTTCATCTAATCTTCCAATATGAGACAACTAAAAAATATCCTAAAAGAGCTTTCAGGTATTTATTTATTTTTTAAGTTTTGTATAATCCTCATTGCTTCCGAAAATCTATCTCCTCTTATGGTGGAAATCACCATTTTTCACTTATAGCACTGTTACTGTTGTACTTTACTTTTAAGAGCGATTAGCCCCTGAGTACAAACATACCGCTGTCAGTGGTTTAAAATGTCCATTTATCTTCACAGCATTGAGCTCAAAGGTATTCTTTGGTTTGGAAAAAAGGTAGTTTTTGTTGCTCTTTGTCGGTTAGTTTACAAATAACGCACACCTGCACAGGTAGGAGGTATCCAATACACTTGAAAGTGGGGAGGGAAATAGTCTGCAGGTCATTCCAGTGGATGGCTTGAAATTTCTGATCTTATCTGTCAGTCCGAAAATACTTTTAACCCTAAACTTCACTGGTGTTTGAATAGTTTTTTATGGTATATTTCCTGAATATTTCTCGATCATGTCGGATTATGATTGAAAAAAGGAATTCTCCAGGATTATTTTGGAAATTGACGTTAAGCTAAAAAACTATTGATGTTTTATAAAATATGTATTTTTAAACCCCTTAAGGCTGTTATCAACTGCTCTGCTCAAGAAGCGCAAAACGTTACGGAAAGATAAATTGGAAGGCCTGACTATGGAAGCGATTTGAAATCCAACTGTGTCTTCCATTTTTTGATAAACAAATTACCTATTGGGTTATAAGCGATTTTGATCACGTGACAAAGACTTTTCCACCTTTACTTGCGTGGTTATTCTTCTTTCGCGCGGAAATGCGGTTCAAAACGCCCACTTTGACACTATTTTCTGAAATATCTATTGCGTTTGCAAAAAAACGAAAAAAAAAAAACGGTTCGCTTACATAGCTTCTGAACAACAACACCTGCCAGTTTCATGCATTTCCGAACAAAAATGAATTAAAACTTATGTCATAAAGTTGCCCTTTTGGATTTGAGAACAGCCTTAAAAAATCTTTTAAAACCGATTTAACTTCTTGCAGTAAAAAGACGAGCTATACTCGGCATCTAATTAAAGTTATTAAAAAAGACAATATTTGTGCCAAAAAAAATAACATTTTTTTTTTTTTTTGCTTTATTATTCATTAGTGTCATACATAAATCATGCTATATCTTGCACTACTTTGTATCAAAATCCATCTCTCTAGTACCCACGCATCCCTAATAAATATATAAGTTTTTATGCACTATATATATTCAAACGGTAAAAATCTAAGTAAAAATCCCCTTCAACCTAGTCTCGACGGTACTCAAAAGTACCACTTTGAAAAGTACTTCGTGAAGTAAACAAACAGAAAATTAATTATTATTTCGCATAACTTATTATCAATAAATCTGTTTAAAAAAGTATATATATAGCCTTATCTTTAAAATTAAAAATGTTTCCAAGCAAAAGTTAGGGATACAACAAGGGATCAGACAACAAAATAGAAGAAACACACACAATCGCCAAAATAGATCCGCAAACAATTTTCAGCTTCCTGGAACTGCTATTGCTAATTGCTATCTAGTGACGGTCAAGGGTTACTATTGTTACTATACGCAGGGTTACTATTGTTTTCTAAAAGTACCATTGCGAATGCTTTCAATGAGTGTGTTTCAATTGGGATAGGAAACTGTGGTACCTTAAAGTACCGTCGGTGCATAAAGGGTTAAGAAATCACCCCGTATAATTATGCGTTCATGGAGCTTAATTTTAACATCTTCCAACTTATCATACCATCGCAATCTCAGACATATTTAAAAATAAGTTTTATTCACCAAATTCACTGGGAAATGAATAGTTTTTACGGTAAATTTCTTGAATATTTCTCTATCCTGTGGGATTACATTTGAAAACTATTTCTCTGAGGAATAATTTTAGGAATCGGCATTAAACTATAACTAGATGCAATAAAAAGGTTTTGTGTACCGCTAACCATTTAAAAGTTCCCCTTTTAACATAAAGATTCTTTTGGGAGTAATTGATTTTAAGCGTCTATAGATGCTTTAAATTGCATGCATAATTTGATTCGATTTCTTTGATCGCAAGAAATACGTAACTTCATGAGAATCTATAATTATACGTTCATTGATGTAACTTTAGTTTGATATCTTTGAAGTTACTAGACCATCATAATATCAAAAACATTTGAAAGTGGATTGGAGCCATTAGGCAAGTCTTAAAAAGAAATATACATGTATATACGAGTATGTGTGTGTGTGCGTTTTCTTCCGTTTAGCTACACGAATTTCAGGGACTTATTTTTAAATGGTAAAAAACGTACCAACTATCCGGTTTCAGGCTCTCGGAGCCTTTATGCACATGCGCCATGCGGGCCTAGTTTATCCAGGGCACCACACAGATACATGCTGTCGATCGAAGAAGAGCACCGCACCACGCGCATCACTCCTCTTGAAACCCTGAGCTATTGAACAACTTGCCGTCACGACAGCAAAACCGATGGACGGCCGGCGACGTTCGGGGCTCACACCCCTGTGGCCCCCAGGAGCCTTGGGTACTCCGGACGCCCAAAAGAAGCGCTTGGCACAAGGCTCACACTCAGAAATGAATATTCAAATTTCACGAAATTTTCTTCGTTTTTCAAGAAACTGTTTCCTGGGAATTTGCTCCAAACGAATATTTCGTCAAATTGATGAAATTACTTTCTTCATTTGCTTGACGATATAAATTTCGTCAAAAGTTTCGTCAAAATGGGGCTGGTGGTGCCATCTATCGTACAGTTCGGAAGCTCCTGTATTTGTTGACAGGGGGAAGAAAAAATTCACCTCTCGTTTTCTTCGGGGTGATTCGAAACCGCGGCTTTTGGCATAGGAGACCGTTGCTCTACCGATCTCGCTATTGGGGACTTGTATATATGTGCTTTTAGATTGATCTAAAGTTAATTTTGCTGCGTGTTTATATTTTTATAAGGTAGATTGTAATTTTATCGGTGTTGCTATAATTTCTGAAAGTTTTAAGTAAGGCTAATTTATTATTATGATTTTCTCATGGTCAATGAAGAATTATGACTTGATTAAATAATTTATTAGTGAAATTTTCTTTGCTCAATAAATGGTTAGAATATGGTCTGGTTAATTTATTGCACACAAATAACGAATTGTGAAGTGCATATTGCGTGAGATTTTATCACTTTGAGTAAGTGGATAAGATTTTAACACTTTACTGTTTATAAAGGGGAGAGGGATCAATTATGTTTATTTTTAATTTGATTGAAAACAGAATATACTTCTTAAAAAAATTAAAAAAAAAAAAAAAAAAAGATATCCTGGAAATTTGAATTTCTATTGACCAAATT
Organism: Maratus speciosus; assembly: GCA_963932465.1. NCBI lineage: Eukaryota > Metazoa > Arthropoda > Arachnida > Araneae > Salticidae > Maratus > Maratus speciosus. The sequence goes on along the minus strand of OZ010791.1, from coordinate 156,001,648 downwards.
TTCTTTTTGAATGGTTTTGAAGAACACAGGAAATTTATTCTTTTTGGATTAAAACATAACAAACAAGAACATATAAATAAATAAATAAATAAAATAATAATAAGCATTCCTAAAAATTTTAACAGCTAAAAAACTAACTAATGAAGAAACAATAGCTACCTATGTTTCAGTATTTTCTGAAAAGCACTGAAAAATGCTATTTTAAAATAAATTATTACAGGACTAACATAAACAGCAAATATCTACTTGTTAAAATCGCAGGATTTGAGGAGGTACAAGAAATGTTTCCTTAAAATGCATTGAGTCTAACCGTGATTGAGGCAAAACTTTCGTCAAATATTTGAGAGTTTACGTTTCGTTAAAAGTCACGTGATGTTGATAGGAAATGATCGTCAAAAATGATGAAATACAACTCAAGGATTGCTCAATCGTCAAAAGTGAGAGTTTTATTTCTGAGAGTGCTTATATCCTGAGTTTCTTTGAAATGCTATTGCTTTACTAGAACTTCGGGATTTCAGAATCTGCAGGGATAGTTAATTGCCCTTCCGCATCAATCTTTTTAAATAATAAAGAATCAAACTAGCAAGCATGTGATTTGAAATTGAATGGAGTTTTTTATGGCTGGATGTATGGTTTACATCATGAGTAAAAAGTGATTGTCTTGTCATGATGCGTCCTGAAATTTGGTTCAAAACATCAAATTTGACAGCATTTTTTGAAAAATCCTCTTACTTTAAAGAAAAGTAGGAAATGTTATTCGATTTCATAGTTGCTTAATAAAAGCACCTGCTAATTTCATGTATTGGACCACAAATAAAAATGATTCCAAGAATGCGACAGAAAGTAACTGGGTTTGGACTAAATTAATTAATTATATTGAGTAATTGAGTTTGAAGTTTGATTTTTTTTTAAGGTATATTTTGAGGACAGTTAATTTCAATAATATCGATGCTCGTTCGCACGCAACACACAGAGAAAAATCACGAGACAAAAGTTGCTTATAACTAGTGTTGCCAGGTATCCCGCGTAAATCAGGGCTCAAAATACCCTGGACACCACTAATTTCTTACAATTTATTTCGCCATCTTTAATCACAGATTTTACTGCCATTAGATAAGGCGAAGGAAATTACTTTAAAATACTGGTGTCTAGAGTATTTGGAGCTCGTGTGGAAACTTAGCCTTTTCACAGTTTTCCACATGTAAAACCCCTCATAAATGGTACAGAATCACGGCCTATGGAGACTCCATGTATTCGTGAGAGACACTAGAAAATTTGTCGAAGTCTCAGAGTTTGCCGGTAACATAAAAGTAAATAACTTCAGGACGCATCGATCTTACGAAGGTGACACTTTGGAACAGCATAGATAAAGGGAGGGCCACCTGGTTCCCACTTTGTGACACCGAAATATGCCAGTAAGTGCTTCTCGACATTGCATACTTTGACAGGAGAGTTTCGTGTGCAAAAAGTTTGTAGGGCCTCGCCTAGCCATTAGGAGGTCAGCTGTCAAAAGGAGTTTGACAGGCGAACCAATGCCAGCGGATGTTGGAAACTCGCATTGTTTTCCAGAGAGAAATTAAGGATATATACCAGATCTCTGAGGAGATCAGATGATGATTAGACTAGAAGAGTTAGCGAAAGCTAAAACTCAAAAGAGGTTCTTCAATCTAGGGGAGAGAAAATATTCTCTCTAGGCTTTTTACGGAGATCGCTCCGCGGGGTAGAGGAGATTGTTCTCTCAACGGTTACAAAGCCGATCAGCTGAGTTACAGCTGGGTTCTTGTCAGCGGAGAAGCTGATCGAACGGATGACTGCTAGTCTGCACTTCTAAAGGACATATTTTACTTTGAAGGGATCATAGTGTTTCACAGAGACTCTTGAAATACCTAATCCGGACTCTGACTTATTATTCTGTCAAGAACTTTTATCAGATTCTCCTACCTTACTAAATCTTCATTTTATCAAACTAAATTCTTACGTATTTTGTTGTATCAGTGTTGACAATATATTTAGCCAAGAGTGTTTGTTGTTTTACGAAAATAAAACTTTCAATTTTTCATCTTACTAAAATCTTTGTCATCACGGCTCTGAGGAGATCACGTCACGCTACCGCCCTCATCTGAGGTCACCACACCCCGATTTAAGCGGGAAACCTTACAATTCTACATATATCTGAAAATAATACATTTATAGAACAATGAAAAACGCTATTGTTTCCAATTCATTTCAATTGTTATGCCTACCAATTTCATGCTTTTGCGTTCAAAAATGAGTTCGTGAACATGGCAGAAACTTTCGCGCTATTGAGAGGCGAAAAATATTTCTTTAAGAATCACCTAAAATTTCTTGAAAATTTCTTCACCATCTATGGAATTACGTTTGAAAAATCTCTTTTAGGAATAATTTTAGAGCCTGCATCAAACTACGACTATAAGCTTCCTGAAATGGAAATTTCGTTTATTCTAGACCGTTTAAAAAATATTTTTTCCAGATAAGGATTCTTTTGGGATTAGTTTATTTTAATCTTCCTGATGTTAAAGATACCATGCTTAATTTCTCCTTTATACACCATTTTGAGAGTCTGAAATATTTGTTACTCTTAATGTGACTTAATATGATTCTGCAATTACGCCTTCTCGTAGTTTAATTTTAATATATTTCATTTTATCATATTATCATAGTCTAAGCAGTACTTGAAAATGATTTTATTCGATAAATTAAGTAGAGTAGGATAATATTTCGTGGTAAATTTATTGAATGCTTTTGAATGTAAGAACCATATCGAGTTCACACCTGAAATTTTAGGATTAATTAAAACTCAATCAGCATATTAAAATGCAACTGATCTGCTAAGTCATATCTTGGTGGAAACCACCTGCAGACCAAATTTTATTGGTTGTTTGGTAAGTTTACCATTGTGTTTTTCTACACTCAAAGGTAACAAACTTGAAGGCCTGGCTGCAGGGAAACATAATGGGAAATCTACCAATCGACCGGGTCTGTCACTACAGTACATATTCTTTGGTTTTCACCAAGACAGAACTTGGCAGAACAGTTGCATTTTAATATGCTAATCGAGTTTTGACTAATCCTAAAATTTCGGCCGTGAACTTGAGTTTGTGGAGCCGCCAACCCGGTCTATTTTCGACTAATCTAAAAATCGTTTTTTGAAAGCAAGGAAGTTAGTTTATGATGATGAGAATTGCACGGATATATCTCGATTTAAGTAAATCAAATAACGTTTTGAATACCAAAATATTTACAAGGTACTGTATATTAGTTTTTGTAGCACAAAGCATACTGTTATCAGTGCAAAAAAATAATGAAATATTTTCATGCTGAATGCTATACAAATGCTAAGTCTTATTTCCGTATTATTTTAAAATTTGTACGTTTTACCACATTCCATTTTATATGTGAGACATTTTATTATAACCACATGTGGATGTCATAGTTATACAATTAGGCACATCAGTTTTAATATTGAAATTTAACCCTTTGTATCACCGCGTTGCATATGTGCAACATACCCAACAGTCACTTATACAGTGGACTTTAAAGACGATTTTATTGATTGCTGCTATCTTCCAACACAGCAGTTAATATAAATTGTTCATAAATTGTTCATAGGAGTTTTTTTTTTTTTTTACCGTGATTCTAGAATTAACTTCGAATTACAAACAACAGATGGCGCTGCAAGCAATGAGCGCTGAGTTCAAGTTGGAATTTTTGGCCTTTTCATCTCCCATGCCAAAAAAGGAGATTAAAATGTATTGAGTGGGTCAAAAATAGGGTACGGATTTAGCGGATATTGTTCGCAGCGCCACCTATTGTTTGTAATTCAGACTAAATTCGAGAATCACAGTGAAAAAAACTCTTGACGTCATACATAATGCTCCTGCAAGAATTTTTTAAATATCTCTCCCGTTTGCAAGTTATTGAATTTTAAAATCAGTCAGTCCTTTTTAGGACACCCGGTATAATTCTCAACAGATGGCGATGCTGAGTTCATTTTTCATGACAAAGTTTTATTTATCATTTGGAAAGTTTCGCATCGTTATTGCTAAAATGAACTTCGTAAATTTTGTCAAATTAAAAAGGCTGAAGACTTCCAATAATAGATTTTTATAAAGGTAAGTTCGCCTATTTTATAATCCTGCATTAAAAATTTGACAATATATATGAGAAGTATGTAATTTTCTGTTTTTGCAAATGGGAAAAAAGTACATTTTAGTGAATAGTTTTTTCTATGCGCTAATTTTTTTTTAAATTATTTTTTACATGCTCAAAATGATGTATTCTAACTTCTGAGTAAATATTTTTCAATTAAGAGTTATTGATTCACAAAGGGTTAAAATATTTCATTTTATTTCAGTCTCAAAAATATGAAATAGTGAATTTTATCCCAGAAATTCGACGGTAGTTGAATTAGTTTTTCACCGTAAATTTGCAGAAAATTTTTGGAAGATATTCAATTACGTTATGAAAATTTATCTGTATTAAGAATTATTTTATGTTCAAAGATGAAAATCTCATTTATCATGGCTACAAGCTTGATTAGATCATAATTTTATGTACAATATAGCCTTTAAAAAATCCTTTTAAAATGAAAAAAAAAAAAAAAAAAAAAAAGATTTTAAAGTCAGATTTTAAAATATTCTTCATCAGTTGAATTGCACGTATTTTTTTTCCTTAGCAAGGAATTTGATTAGGCGTGCGAGAAACATTTTTGTAATATAGAGTTATGAATTTATGAAATGATAAACTTTTAAATATTTATTCTTATCTCGGAAATTTGCGAGCATATTAAAATGGATGTAGTTGTATTAAAAAAAGTCCTTTCGGCCAGTGCCGGGAAGAGGTAGCTTTCATATTTTTTATTTTTTAGATTTTCCAAGTTTTACTCGAAGCTAATTTTACTCAAATTTTAAGAAGCTAAAGTGTGATGAACACGTTAAGAGAATATTCGTCAATATTGAATTTGAATGAGAATTGCGTCAAATTAGTAAGCTATAGCCAAATTTGCATCATTTATGGTTACTTATTTTTGGTCACCAAATTTGGCGATATTTCGCCAAGCTCAGCGAGTATTTGAAGCTAACAGATATTAATAATATTTAAGCATTGCGCGGCAGTGCACGGTGCAAATGGCCTCCATTTTGAAACAAGATGGCGGATGAAGCTGGCCAACGAACTCGGTCGAGACATTGGTACGTACTATGTATGCAATTAAACTCATCCAAATCAATTAATAAATACGAGAGTTATCGCATGACAAAAATCAGATACATATATGTACAGTCAAACCTCGTTAACATGAACATCAAGGGGAATTAAATTTTCTTTAAGGCCCTACTTCAGTCACGCGAAAAGACCCGTTCGCTAATGCTATTCCTATGGAAGAAATTTATAAAGATATCTCGGTCGCATTTCAATATTTTAAAATAATTTCTTTTGCATTGAATAGTTGAGATCGATCTGTATGCAGGCCGTTGTTTACTTTTTCGATTTTGATCGTAGATATTTTTTATGAGGATGCTCTTACTTTCAAAACCGGTTCCGAAAATGAAAGTGTCCTCATAAGAAATATCTGTAAACAAAATCGAAAAAGTAAAAAACGACCTGCATACAGATCGATCTCAACTATTCAATGCAAAAGAAATCATTTAAAAATATTGAAATGCGACCGAGATATCTTTATAAATTTTTTCCATAGGATTAACATTAGCGAACGGGTATTTTGACTGAATTGATTGACTGAAGTAGCCTCTTAATGTCATCCGTAGTTCATGCTATCAGTATAACAAAAAATCCAGATAACAAATATAGGGGAGAATGGGGGCTAATGAAACATAGGAGCTAACGGAACAATAGGGGTTTCTCATAAAATATGTCAAAATTTATCAGTAAATGTCATTTCCAGTGTTACACAAGAACATACATTGAACCACTTTTTTTCATTAGCTATTTACAAAGCAAGATGCGAGATATATTTAAGCATCAAGATGAGCTTTTTCATATTTAATAAATATTTGTTTTGGTCAACTATTAAATCAGTTTTTAATAATAAAACCTTTTATTATGAAGCTTTTATACGATGTTTTAATTTTAATAGTTTATTTTCAATTATTATTTCGTACCAGAGATAAACAGTTAATTTACAATAAGATTAAATGCAGTGGTAAAGGATTCAGGGACAACTGTGCATGTCACATAGAGTCTAATGGGAGAAAACTTTGTTTCAGACATATTTCTATTTTAATAATTAAACTATTAGTTATATATATTTTTTTATCCATTAATAGAAAACTGTTAGAAGTAATTGTGTAAAAAAAAAGTCCTATTCTCTAGGAAAAAGGAAGCTTTCACACTTTTCTAGGAATTTTTGTTTACGTTAAGCGTCAAAATCTCTCACGGGGACATCGAGAATTGTTCATATTAAGCGAAATTTCACGTTGTTAAACGTGTTCATCTTAAAAGGAGAAAAAACACTAAAATCCGTATTCATTTTGACGGGGACAGTGGGAACTGTTCATGTTAAAAGTAATTCACGTTAAGCGTGTTCGCGTTAACGAGGTTCGACTGTGTATACACACACACACACACACATATATATAAGTTACATTTGAACGGAGGGTGGTTTTGGGGTCTGGAGATCCTGATCGGCGAAAATATACCAAAATTTCCAGGAAGTTCTTACCTCCGAACGGCTGCAATAGGTAGCTTTTTACTTTTTGTAATGAAAGCTATCTAAAAAACTGCAGCCTTGTTTAAAAATAAATTCACTTCATTAAAAATATATATATTCTTTTGTTGAACAAACAAATAAACAAAACCTAAAAATTTAAAATAATAAAATATGCTTTATTAAAAAGTTAAAAAATATAATACATTAAGCTTGTTATTAATGAAGACGCTAATTCCCCTCTCTAATGCTAAATTTATGGGCTTGGAATCAGTGTTGCCAGTTAGCTACCTTTTTTTAATTCGAATTTCTTGTTTGGCACCACTTTATTGAAATGGCAAAATTAGTATTATTTAATGACATATTAATTAAGGCAAAACTAAGGTAAATTTTACCTTTTTAAAACAGTAGCGTCAATCAAGAAATCTGAATTTTTTTAAAAAGTAGTCCACTGTGAACACTGCTTGGGGTGCATCCTTATTTTTCAAACTTCTTCTCGAAAAATTAAAAATTTTGCCCTCTGTTTTCTGCATGCTCTTTAATGTTTCTTTATTTTCTATTTTCCAAAATGTGTTTAAAATATTTATATTTAATTTTATATTTTAAGGGGGTCCGGGACACAAAAATCTTCAAATTTCGGAACAACATTTTATTTCACTAAAAATTTCTCTGTTTTTTCTTGCTTAAAACGACATTTAAATCATGTCTCTATCAGAATTAGAACAAAAAAATTAATTTTTTCGTTTCGGTTTGTTTTCAAAATCTAGCTTTCAAGCAATGGCTGTCATGGAAATGACTTCTTGTAAAAATGCGTTTTTCTTCATGATAGATTTTTTCATCATTTCTCAAATTTTCAGCATATTTGAAAAAAATATTTCCTTATGATCCCTTAATATGATTTTTTTTTTTTTTTTAAGTTGTACCACTTTTTTATTATTTTTCCGTTAAATATTTTTAATTTTTTTTTTATAAATTAATATTTTTAAAACAGCCGAATCGAAATTAAAACTTATATATTTCTGTTTATTTAAATGAAAAAAAAATAATATTTCGAGTTACAAGGATTTTAAATTACCCCCACTTTTTTAATAATTTTAAATTTAAAATTTAAAAAAAAAATTATGAGAAGTTTTATCATGTGATTTTGTTTACAAATGACAAGGTTAACCATCACAAAAAAATTCAGAATTTTAACTCAATAAATAAAAATTATTTTAAAATGTGCCCCGACCCCCTTAAGTGTTAAAATCTAAGTGAAGCAGGCAAGTTGTAAGTAAGATTTTAACACTTTAAATAAAACTAACTATGTACTGAAAAAACATTCCGTTCAAGAAAAAAGAAAAACATTCTTGAAGATGAGCATACAGAAAACAGAAGAACAAAATTTTAACTTTTGAGTAGAAATTTTAAAAATACGGATGCATTCCAAGCTCATAATTTTGGCATTAGAAAAGGTGAATTTCCATCCTGACTGATGAGGCGCCTTAAGGCTATTCTCAAATCCAAAAAGGCAACTTTATGACATGAGTTTTATTTTATTTTTGTTCGGAAATGCATGAAACTAGCAGGTGTTGTTGTTCAGAAACTATGTAATCGAACTGTGTTTTCCATTTTTTTGCAAACGCAATAGATCTTTCAGAAAATAGTGCCAAAATGGACGTTTTGAACCGAATGTCCGCGCGAAAGAAGAATAACCACTCAAGAAAGGGTGAAAAAATCTTTGCCACGTGATCGAATTCTCTTATAACTCAATAGGTAATTTATTTCTAAAAAAAATGGAAAACACAGTTCGATTCCAAATCGCTTTCCCAGTCGGGCCTTCCAATTTTTTACCTTTCCGTTAAAAATGGATTTGTAAATGTATCAAAACGTGTTGCGCTTGTTGAGCAGAGCAGTTGAGAACAGCCTTCAGGAAGACAAAGATATTGTTTCAAATGATTTAAAATTGGAATTTAATCCCATTAAATTTTTAAGTCAGAAAAAAATAATAACATTTATAAAATTCGAAGTATCTCAAATTACGTTTTTAAGGCACTCCCATCGATCGATATTTATTAAATGAGAAATATGTAATTAAAACCAAAATGATAACGCATGCAGTTTTAACGTAAATATCGTTAAAATGCATCATTGAAATTGAGAAAATGCAAATTAAAACGAAATCATAATTAGATTGAGTCATGTTCTCTGTCAATTTATGTTTTCTAGGAATCTATGATTAACTTTAGAGAATTCTAGTATCACATGAAATTATTCATCATATCATATTCATCTCAAGTTAACTTAGTTTCCCTGTAATTAAATCTTAGCTAATGCAACTTTTTATTTATTTTTGTGTTTATTTTAAGATTTAATTAGAGGCGTTGAAGTAATTATAAATTAAGGGTGTTGTATTGAAATTTTACTTAATAAATTAACTAGAAGTAAAGCAAAGAGGAAAAACTTACGTTACTACCAGAAATTTTGTAATATTTAAAAAGTAGCTATTTCAAAAATCCCCCCCCCCCTCAAAAAAAAAAAAGAAAGAAAGAAAAAGAAAGAAAAGAGAGAAAGTGATGCTAGTAATGAAGCAGTGTTAAGTGTATATGAGGTCAATACAAAAACCCTTAACGGGTTAAAAGTTTGTGACGCAGTAGTTTATGCAATGGCTCGAAGAATTTTATACATGGATTTTAAAAATAATGATATGAAATTTTGAGTGACGCTATGCTATTAATTAATAAATATACATTTGTATTATCTATTTCATCATTTTATTTTTATAAAATTGCATGTGCCAAAGTTACGTTCAACATGAAAAGAAGTATAAAATTTTATTCACTGATGCCTTTTCATCCTCTCATAAATTCAAAATATGAGTTTTGAGATGGACAAGTTACGTGCCAGTGGCCACTACTGGTCATCGCATGGTGAACCAAAGAGGACCGCCACGCGTCCACAAGGGACTCCGCTTTAGCCCCTGTCTGGCCAGGGCTTTCTTGATATACTTATCAAGATGGCCTTGGTCTGGCCCACATAAGGATACTTCCAACGTCCGAATCGCTGCGATAGACTCCGATCAATAACTCAAGAGAAGGGTTGGAACAGGTTCGGTTCCGAATTTTAAAAGATAGGATATAAAATTTAAGTGACGAATTGATGTGGCTGCAAAAGGTTTGTTTTAAAATTCAATTTAAATTATTTTTGATTTGTTAAAATATATTTACACATCAAAACAATACTTTTAATTTTCCAATTCACTGTTAAATATATAACTTTCATTGAATCTATATACTATGCATTGAAATGTATTTATTTCAATAAATTGATTTATCTTTTGTGTCACGTTATTCAAAATCTAAAATAAAATTTATGTAAATGGTTTCTTTGCGTCAAATTATTCATTTGCATACATTTCAGATAGTTTAGATACAACGACTTAAAGAAACCATGCATTTACATAAATTTACATATAACTATTTGAAAAATGCCGCCCCCCCCCCTTTCCAAAAAAAAAAAAAAAAAAAAAAAAAAAAAAAAAAAAAAAAAGGAAGAAAAGAGAGAAAGAGATGTTAATAATGAAGCAGTGTTAAGTGAGTGTATATGAGATTTACCATTTGGTCCATAAGTTGCCTAGTAATACTTTTTCATCCAACCGATTGAACTGTTTGCCTATTTTTAAAAAATAACATCCCTTTCCCCAGTTTCTTATGAAACTGACACGATAACTACAATGTTGTTTTTCCATAAAACTTAATATAACAATAGTTATGAATATTTTAACATAAGTATCACTGTTTTTAGAAAAATTATGCGAGAAATTTGTATTTGAGCTTATTAGATACATAAGAACACAATTTAATTTCATATAAAACTTAACATCCTGTTCAAAAGTGGAAATTGTCACCAATTTCCAATTTTTTTTTGTGCTGCTCTATAAAAATACCACAACATTTACAAAGACCATTTTCTACAAAACAAATACTTATTTTCACTCAGTTAAATTTTGTGGTTTTTAGATCATTTTTACGGAATTGAAGGTGACGACCGACAGACGAATGGGAAAGCCACATAGAAAGCATAATCAATTACAGTGAAATACGTTTAAGGCTGTTCTCGACTGCTCTGCTCAACAAGCGCAAAACGTTTTGACACATTTACAAATTCAGTTTTTAACGGAAAGATATAAAATTGCAAAGCTTGACCATGGAAGCGATTTGAAATCGAACTGTGTTTTCCATTTTTTGATCAATCAATTGCATGTTGAGTTATAAGCGATTTTGATCACGTGACACGGCATTTTTTCCTCCTTACTGACTGGATTTTCTTTTTTCGTTCGGAAGTTCAATTTAAAATGCCAACTTTGACAGTATTTTCTGAAAGATCTATTTCGTTTACAAGAAAACGGAAAAAACAGTTCGATGACATAGTTTCTGAATAACAACACCTTCTAGTTTCATGCGTTTCCGAACAAAAAATGAATTAAAACTTATATCAGAAAGTTGACCCTTTGGATTTCAGATCAGCCTTAACACGAATCTAAGGGGACCAAAAAAATTTTTCGCGTTAAGAGATCCGTAAAAAAAGAACAAAACTTACAAATATTTTCGACGTCGTCAAATTTTATTTCGATTTCCTGTTAAACTACTAGTAAGTTGCATCCATTGGGATGAAAAGCAAGTAAAAAAATATTGTTTTTTGGGGAAAAAGTCAGATATCTTTTTTTTACGCGTCTTTTTCAGCATTCTGAGAACTAGCTTCTTTGAACCAAATAAGCAAAGCTGCCTGTAAATCTTCGTGCTTAGCAGTTCTTATACGTTTTCTCTCTGGGCTTAAACATACTGCGCTCAAACCTTAACGTAATAGGATCCTTGTTTTTTATTATTGTGTATAAAGTAGAATTGGCAATGCCAAACTCTTTGCAGATTTCTGTTTTCGTCCTTCTTTTTCATCAATTGCATTAAGCAGCTTCATCTTCATTTGAAACGAAATAGCAGTTTGTTTTCACACCGATTTCTTAGCCATTGCGCTAATAAAACATAAGTTAATTTACAAAAAACACGAATTCACTTATTTTCACCCAAAATTCAGTGGTTTTAACACAAAATTCACCAATTTCAACTCAAACTAACTAGCTCGAGAGTGAATTTTTTTCGTGTTAAACGATTTTTGTTTCGTATTAAAAGAAAAAAAAATGCATTAAATTGAATAGTATACTGTCCGGACCGCTATATCATTTCGTGCTAACCGATTTTTCATGTTAAGCGTTTTCGTGTTAAACGTATTTCACTGTACAGCTGAATAAATCTCAATTATGGCCGAATAAAAGAAAATCTCTCATTCGGATATTTCCCTCCGGATTTTATCAGGATAGTGATACATACCACACTAGGTTTACTTAGTTACAGTCAAATCTCGATTTAACGAATCGTTCGGGAGCGGCAACTTTGTTCGTTTAAACGAGATTATTCGTTAAATCGGAATAATCAAAGAAATTTTTGATACACTAGGACAAATAAAAAAAGGCTATAAATACATAGAACAAATATATCTTACTTTAATAATGGTGTTAAAGATTTGTTGCTTTAAGAAAATATACTATATAAATAATGAATCTTTTTTATGTACTACTAAAAATCACAAGCATTGTAATTAAGAAAAAAAAATCGGATTTATTCAAATTTTATAGATAAATTATTTTTAGAAATGGAATATTTTATAGATGTTTGTTTGATTTGTTTCTATTTTTTATTTCACTATTGCTATTTATTACCCTCACTTTAATGTACATTTCCGCATGTAGATAGTTCTGCGTTACAAGATACATATCCAGAAAATTGACAATCTGGGACTTTAAAATTTTTGATAAATAATAGAAAAAATGTCCAAATTTTCATTTTTTTGACATCGAAAGCTATTTGTTAAATCAAAGTATTTTTGCTCCATTTTCATGGGGATCATACAGAAAATTCTCTAAATCGAGAAATTCGTTAAATCGGGGTTCGACTGTATTTTATTTATTTATTTATTTAATTGGGAGGGGGATTCTAAAGTAAAACTTATTAACCTTCATTTTTGCCTAAAAGAATAAAAAAAGTTATGTGGTTTATGAAGTTTTCGAGATTCTGGGAAGGTATGTCTATCACCACTTTAATTAACAGAAGAAGAAAAAACCTTCCACTAACCTGATTTTTTTTTTTTTTTTTTTTTTTTTTTTTTTTTTTTTAGTAAAGAAAATCCTACAGCGATTTTCATCCAACATAGTAATGTAACTATACTAAACTTTTCTGGCAAGATTTTTCTAATATAAACTTATTAGTATTTCACTTCAGAAAAATGTTATGAAAATTTATAAAATTTGCCAGCTCTTAGGGATGGAATTTCTAACTTAATTAACTGAAATTAGCAACACCATGACTGCAAAATTAAAAAAAATAAAATTCCCAAGAGGCTGATCACCGTCGAACTCGATTATAATGAGTGTCACGGGTCGAAATTATTTCTCTTTCAATTTGACTGATGATTGAGTTATGTCGAACTTTATTGTCCGAGTGAGTGTGAGTGGAACTAATTTCCATTTTAACAATTCACATAGAACAAAAAGAAAATTAATATTAAATAATATTTAAAGGGAGGGTATTTATACATCAAATTAATTATTCTATTTAAATTTTATTGCTTATTAGTTTAATGTATATCGTTTCATCATTTCCGAATTATTTCGTGTTGCTTTGAAAAAACACTCTAACAATTACAAAAGTAGCTTTGTACAAGAATGTATTCTAATCCATCTTAATGGCTTAAATATTGTGGATTTTCTAACATTTTTACAAAACGCAAGTTGAAATAAGTGACAGACAAACCGATATCATAAATAATTTCCATTGCGTGCGCCCATTTTTTTGTTAATATAAAAAAAAAGTTTTTTATTTTTATTTAGGATAGTAATATACTACACTAACAATTTCTCGCAAGATTTTCCTGATATAAACTTATTAGCATTTCATTTCTGAAAAGGAAAAAAAAAAAAGGAAGGGAAAATTTGCAAAATTTATATAAGTAGTATTGCTAATTCCTACATAATTAACTGAAAGTAGCAACACCGTTCCTGCTAAAAAAAAATAAAAAAATAAAATTCCCAAGAGGCTGATCACCATCGAACTCTATTATAATGAGGGTCGTGGACGAAATTATTTCTCTTTCAATTTGACTGATGACTGAGTAATGTCGAACTTTATTGTCCGAGTGAGTGTGAAAGGAACTAATTTCCATTTTAACAATTCACGTAGAAGTAAAATAAAATTAATATAATTTTAAGGGAGGGTATTTATGCATGAAATAAATTATTCTGTTTAAATTTTACTGTTTATTAGTTTAAGCTATCGTTACATAATTTCCGATTTCTTTTTTGTTGCTTTTAAAAAATTCTCTAACTATTATAAAGGTACCTAATCTACAAAGATTGTATTCTAATCAAGCTTATTAGCTTAAATATTGTGGCTTTTCTAACAATTTTACAAAACGGAAGTTGAAATAAGTGACAGACAAACCGACATCATGAACAATTTCCATCGCGTGCATCCACTTTCTTGTTATTAAAAAAAAAAAAAAAAAAAAAAGATTTTTTATTTTTATTTAGGATAGTAATATTTATTCCTACACTAGCAGTTTCTCGCAAGATTTTGCTAATAAAAACTTATTAGTATTTCGTTTAAAAAAAAGAAAAAAAAAGAAAAAAAAAGAAGAAAAAAAATATTGCAACATTTATATAAGTACTATTTCTAATTCCTACTTAATTAACTGAAAGTAGCAACACCGTTCCTATTGAAAAAAAAAAAAAAAAAAAAAAAAAAAAAATCTTTAGAGCCTGATTATCATCGAACTCGATTCTAATAAGTGTCATGACTGATGACTGATAAGGAGACGGTCCGAGGTTGGTGTCACCGAATGCTATGTACATTTGTGTATCGATAGAATACAGTTAGCATATAAATATATGACCGCCATAAAGCGCTACCCCCAGGGGGGTCTTGAGAAAATAAGTCGCAAAGTTTAAGCTACAGTTTATAATCGGATAAATTTCCTTCTTTAGCAAGTGGTTCAGTAGGATGGTCGGCAGCATGCGGGGTTTGCGATTTTTCTACCCCAGTTCAAATCCGGCTCGGACTTGTTTTTCGGAGCAAAAATTTTTATCAATCATTTTCGAACCGCAATTGAAAAAAAATATATAATAATCGAAATTTACGAAATATTTGAATTAAATGTATGTTTTGTAGCATATAAGTGCTTTTTTAACTACGGAATTTTGCATGTTTAAATATATAATGAAAAGTTAAAAACGCATGTTTATATGTCTATAGACCAGAAATTTTTTGTTGTTATTTAAAATTATTTACAGTTATTTCAATGAATACCTAAAATTTTTAATAGAGAAATAAATTAAAATAAGTGAACAATTATATTATTTTCATTTTGTTTCCTCATTCAAATACTTCAAATGTTTCATGGTTTATTAAAAATATGCTTTTAATATGATTTTAATATGATTTTTTAAAGTCTGAGATTCTTGATTTTTAATTAGAATAAGTATATACGAAGTAATTTCTTTCGGAAATTTTTTTTTTCTTGTTTAATATTTTTATATAATGCAGTTTAATTATATAAATACAATTTTAACTGCGAATCTTTGCATGCTTATACATTTAATGAAAAGTAAAGATAAAATAAATAAATAATAATAATAACAAACCAAAAAAAAAGTCAATTGGAACTTTTGTAGACCATAAAATTAAGCTAATTTTAAAATTTATTTACTGTTATTTACATAAATAAGCTGCTATTTTTCACAGTGAAATAAATGTATCGTTTTTTACCAACTAGTTTTGTAACTTTTGAATTTTTTAAATTTTGGATTCTTATGATTATAGTTAGAATAACTGTCTTTGTGCTTAAAAATAAGTTATAAAAAGATACTGAATTGCTGAAAATAGTTATTAACGTAGGTAATAATTACAAAACCCAAAATCCGAAATAAAAAAAGTCATATTAAGAATTTTAAAAAGGGTATTAAAAAAAATCCTCAAATATTCGAAATACTTTCATATAGAAAGAAAATTAAAATAATATAATTATTCACGCATTTATATCACGTGTTTTAATTTATTTCTCTGTGAAAAATGGTAGATTATTCATTGAAATAACTGTAAATAATTTTAAATAACAATAAAAATTTTCTGGTATATAGACATATAAATATGAGTTTTTTGTTTTTTTCATTATATACTTAAACATGCAAAATTTCGTAGGTAAAAAAGCACTTATATGCTACAAAACATACATTTAATTCATATTTTTCGTAAATTTAAATTATTATACATATTTTTTCAATTGTGGTTCGAAAATGATCAGTAAAAATTTCGTCCCGAAAAACAAGACAAAGCCGGATTTGAACTCGGGCAAAAAAAAATCTCAAATTCCGCATGCTGCCGACCATGCTACTGAACCGCTTGTTAAAGAAGGAAATTTAACAGATTAAAAACTGTAGCTTAAACTTTGAAACTTATTTTCTCAAGACACCCTGGGGGTTGCTCTTTATGGCGGTCATATATTTATATACTAACTATACTCTATCGATACGCAAATGTTCATCGCATTCGGTGACACCAACCTCGGACCCTCTCCTTGTGAGTTATGTGAGTTATGTCTTTATGGTCCGAGTGAGTGTGAATGGGACTAATTTCCATTTTAACAATTCATGTAGATGTAAAAGAAAATTAATAAAATTTTAAGGGAGGGTATTTATGCATGAAATAAATTATTCTGTTTAGCTATTGAGTTATAAGCGATTTTGATCACGTGACAAACACGTTTTTCGCCCGCTCTTGAGTTTGTTATTCTACTTTCGCAAAGAAATTCGGTTCAAAAGGACCACTTTGACACTATTATCTGAAAGATCTATTGCGTTTGCAAAAGAACTTAAAAAACAGCTCGATTACATAGATTCTGAACAACAACACCTACTAGTTTCATGCATTTTCGAACAAAAATAAATTAAAACTTATGTCATAAAGTTGCGCTTTTGGATTTGAGAACACCCTTAAGGTATCGTTTCTTTATTTCGGAATTCTTTTGTGTTGCTTTGAAAAAATACTCTAAGAATTACAAAAGTAGCTTTGTGCATTCTGTCTAATCAAGATTAATAGCTTAAATATTGAGGCTTTTCTAATATTTTTACAAAACGGAAGTTGAAATAAGTGACAGGAAAACCGATGTCATAAACAGTTTCCATAGCGAGCAACCACTTTCTTTTTATTTAAAGTAAATAAATAAATAATATAGTAATATACAGGGTGATTCATATATATCGAAACAATAGGCTATCTCCTTAAATATTGCCCCTAGGCACATACTTCCAATTGCAAAATTTCGTAAAAAAAGGTGCAAAATTTAATGAGATAAGTTGCAACTCCATGGGGGGTCTATTTGAGCAAATACAAAAATTAAATTTTTATAAGGCTGCCGTAGAGTAAAATTTCCAATTAGGAATTTTTTCCTTATCCATTCCTGAATTAAACACAAAAAAATTTATCTCAATACTTCCAAAATTCGCGGAGATACTGAAAACCAAAATTTGTGACGTACGCCATTTACCCATGCCTCTGGGCGACGAGTTACTGACTTATTTTGAATGCAAGATAGGGATCATTCACAAATTGTACGTTATTAAATGTCGATTTAAGACAGCGCCTCTCCTTTGGACATAAAATAGCAGCGTACAGATTTTACTTTACACTTGCTTTCAAAATATGCTGGAGATCTGTATTAGAGGTCTGCACGAGTCGAAATATCCAGGTCTGGGATCGGCCAACCCATAGAAAAAAAAAGTTCGGCCCGGCCTGGAAAAAAGTTAAAATCTCTGCCCCGAACTTGGACCGGCCTGACTAAATGTCTGCAAAACATAGTTTTTTACGTCGATATGGTTAAAAAATTGTTTCGTATGAGGAGTTCCAACCAAAAATACTTACTATAGCTTTTATTTTTCATGTTTATAATGTTCATTTGTAAAGAAGCGCCGTAGGCTGTGATATATATATATATATTTAATGAATCGCTATTTGTATGCAAATGTTTCACTTATCATTAATACCGTTAATCCATATTCCACGTATTGGAGAGGGAGACTTTAAAAAACGCTATACAGTAAAATCTTCTAAGATGGAATCACATAAGAAAGAAAATAATGCGTTAGAGACAAGTTCCCTTCTTAGCAGGTGTAAATGTAATTTATTCCTTTTTCAGGTATTATTATATTCATTTTGTATGGATCAACACATTTATTGGTTTCAGACAGGATTCCGTCATAGGCAGGTTTTCTTTCACTGCTTTTACTGTATTTTAATTTTTTTGCCTAGAAATCTACTATCCTTTAAAAAAAGGAATTTTTAAGTTTAATTGTAAAATAATGGCAATTTAAAAATATATGTATTTTTTGTAAAAAGTTTTAGGCTGAGCCAAATTTTACTGATTTTTGCACGGATCAGGTCAGTCAGAGGCAATAATTTTAATATGAGTTGGTTCGACAGTGAAAATTTCTACCCGTGCAGACACAGGCAGAACGAATCCAGTCACGGTTCGGTATGGAAAAGATACCTTGGGCCCGTCCCGGCCGAGCCTTCAGGAAAAAGTAAGGTCCGGGACTGGATCGGCCCTACAGATTTTTTTTAACAATCTCGCTGGGACGATTTAAAATCTGAAGTTGTGAGGTCTAAAATTATGAAAAAACTTTTAATCGGCATGTTGGAAAAAGCCTTGCTTTAAATCAACTGACGGACATTTAAATAGTACAGGAAGAAAGTGGAAAGGGCAAAAGTTAAACTCAACCAGAAGTTTAAGCAACAGGAAGGCGTTACTTTACTCACCTGCAATTTTTTAAAAGGTATTTAAACATTTTTTTTTTTTTTTTTTTTTTTTTTTAAGGAAATAATCTGTTTAAAAACTTAAAGGCGTTTTTCTGCATGGTGTTTTTTTTTTTTTTTTCACCACTTCTCGTCTTTAAATTGCTATAAGTGAAGAATTGTTAAAGAAAAAAGTTGCAAACTTAGAACATGTCTTTTTTGATTAGTTTAAATTAATTTTGTTTGAGCAAATTTGAAAAAAATATATATATATTTATTGTTGAAAATATGATTTTTAAAAATAATTTTCATCATTTTTTAAATTTATATTTTAATATTTTTTAAATTAATATTTAAATAAATCCTGAAAGAAAATTAAAATTATATTTCCTCCTTTAGAGGTCTCCATGGGCCCGGGCTTGGCCCGAGGCCCATGCTGATTTAATTATTTTAATTGACTGGTTGATTTAATTGATTTTTTCACGGGCCGGGCCGGTGCTGTTTCCGCTGATTTTGGTATGGGCCGCCCCCGGCCGGACGGTGAACTGTGAAAATATAAAAGGGCCGTGCCGGGCTCGGGCCGAACTTTTAATTTTTACACCGGGTCGTGTCAAGATAGTTTTTGTTCCGGCCGGACCTGTAAATTCCGGTCCATGCAGACCTCTACTCTTTAATTAAAAGAAAAAAAAATTAAAATTCGACAAATAATGTTCAAGTTATAACGATTTTAAACTATCCCACTTAAAAAAATAATAATCATTTAAAATTAAAAAAAAAAAAAAAAAAAAAAAACAACAACAACAACAACTTTATGAGAAATTTCAGGATGTGACTTAGTTTGCAAATTATGTGGTTAACCATCACAAAAGAGAAAAAAAAATCAAAATTCAAGTTCAATAAATATACTTTTGCATGTTTCCTGGAACTCTTAAAGTAACATTGTTTCTTGGATTACACGGACTTCAATTTGTCTTCTGTGTCTAATCCCTTAAAACCTGACGAATTATTTAAACGAGCATAACTCTGTGAGTTTTATATATATGAAGATGAAATTTTTTGTATTTAATTCAGGAATGGATAAGAAAAAATTTCCTAATTGGAAATTTTACTCTACGGAGGCCGTATAAAAATTTAATTTTGTATTTTTTCAAATAGATCCCCCATGGAGCTGCAACTTATCTCATCAAATTTTGAACCTTTTTTTATGAAACTTTGCAATTGGAAGTATGTGCCTAGGGGCAATATTTAAGGAGATAGCCTATTGTTTTGATATTTATGAATCACCCTGTATATATTACACTAGAATTTTCTGGCAAAATGTTACGAATATGAACATATTAGCGTTTTATTTCTGAAAATTTTTTTTGCATAGTTTATAAAAATAGTATTTCTAACCCCAACTTAATTAACTAAAATTCGCAATGCTGTTCCTGCAAAAGTTAAGAAAAAAAAATCCCAAGTGTTTGATCATTACCGAAGTGGATTATATGCCATGGGACGAAATTATTTCTCTTTCAATTTGAATGATGACTGAATTGTTGCATGAGTTAGTGTCAATGAAGTTAATTTCCGTTTTAACTATTCGTGTAGGCGAAATGAATATTAAAATCATTAAAGAATGGTTGGTATTTATATATCAAGTGAATTATTATGTTTAATTTTTTAAAAATCTATTCCTATAATTATAGAACTGTTAAAAGGATTCAATGTATAATTTTGTAATTACAGTAGATCCTCGATTATCCGAAATAATTGGGATCGACCGTCTTTCGGAAAATCGAAATTTTCGAATAATCGAGAATGCTTCAATTTTAAGATTAAGGAGAAATATATGCGTTATTTCTTATTATGGTAACAAGTGCTTAATAAAAATAAAGCAATAGCAAAATAGAAACAAGAAAAAATTACCTGAATTTTAACTTTGAAACAGCCTTAAGGCTGTTTTCAAATCTAAAACGACAACTTCATGACATAAGTTTTAATTCATTGTTGTTCGGAACTGCATGAAACTAGCAGGTGTAGCTGTTCAGAAGCTATATAATCGAATGGTTTTTTCCGTTTTTTTGCAAGCGTAATAGATCTTTCAGAAAATAGTGTCAAAGTGGACGTTTTGAACCGAATTTCCGCGCGAAAGAAGAATAACCACTCAAGGAGGGGTGAAAAACGTCTTTGTCACGTTATCAAAATCACTTATAACTCAATAGGTAATTTATTTATTTAAAAAAAATGGAAAACACAGTTCGATTCCAAATCGCTTCCATAGTCAGTCCTTCCAATTTTATACCTTTCCTTTCAAAAAAAAAAAAAAAAAAAAAAAAAAAAAAAATGAATTTGTTAATGTGTCTAAACGTTTTGTGCTTATGGAGCCGAGCAGTTGAGAACAGTCTTAAAAGACCCAATTTCTACATAAACAAATCCCTAAATATTTACTTACTTATTTTTTAAGCAATCCCCCGTGGAAAAAGACATGGTTTCATACGTGAAGAGAAATATCTCTGGGTTATTTAATAAAACGGATTCTATTGATGCTATGAAAAACAACATATTTCTTTATAATTTATTAAATCAAAATAAGTTTTAATACAATAATATATAATTTTCTGATAACATTTTATAAACATTAAGGAAATATACAATATCAATAACTTTCAAGTACTATTTAAAAAAAAGACAGCCTGACACGACCCGAAAATAATGCCCGTCTATAAAGTCCATGTACGTCCGGCCCGGCACAAGTTTGCAGCAAATAAGTTAATCTAAGTCCGGCCCAGAGTGAGTCTAGTAAGAGAAAATAGGGCCGAGCCCGGTCAGCATGTTAGACAAGGCTCAGGTCTCGGGCATGTGCATATCTCGAATACAGGGCCAGTGCAACCATCGGGCAAACGGGGTGAATGTCTAGGGTCCCGCACCAATCGGGGGTTTGCTAGGGAACCCGAGTATCTCTATAGAATTTGAAATAATGTTTCCGCTCTATATTTTTGACCTAAATTTCTTTTTAAATGCTTCTTCATTATAAAAAAGTGAGTTATTTGTTACAGGTAAAGCTGATTTAATTGTAGGAGAATGTATAGAGTGAAACTAGCTGTGAAGACATAAAATGAATATTTAAAACATTGTATAAAAATAGAAGAGTTTTCGAAATAAAAAATAATTATGCATATTAGACGTGAAAGTAGTGGTATTTTTCATACATTTTATTATCTGTATTATGTAGTATTCTATGATATATACAATTTTAAAATAAATTTTATTAGCCCAGTTATATTTATTGCCCCATACCCCCCCGGTATGGGGCATTCTCACAATCTTTTGACTTTCGGGAATAAAAATCTGGTGAAATTAAACTTGCTAAAATAACATTTTAATCTGATAGACGAATGCCTTAATGATTCAAAATAAAGAAAAAAATGGTCAGCAGCGAAATTTTTTTTTATTTAACTGGGATTTATGTTAAACTTGCGAGTTTAATTTTCCTTTCCATTTTATTACTAAAACTTTCTATTTTCTTCTAAATTTTTACTTATAATGAATTTGCATAGCACCCACAGGACATTCAAATAAGAAATAATAACAATGTAGTATTTTTAGTACAAAATTTTGGTACAACATTGTCTTAAAGGGGTGTTAAAGAAGGGACGGTAAGGTAAAAAAAAAAAGGGAGACGGTATAGGAAAAAAGGGACAAAATGGGAAAAAAAGGGACGGCAAGGATGGAACGGTAAGGAAAATTACCACCTGTTTTATGCAAATCATGTTAAGACTAAGTGGTAGCCACAATGTTCATTAATTTTTAGAAACAGTTATTTACATTGGATTAACTAAAAAAAAATAATAATTTACCTCGAAAAGTGCAGGAATAAACCTTGGGAACGGTAAGACTACCAATAAAGCCACGATGCTTGAAATTGATATTTAAATGCTGATTTAAATTCTGAAGTAAATTTCCTGTCTAAGAATTTTAGATATTCTTTCTCTAGCGTACTTCTGCATGAGAAAAAACTTGAAAAAAAAAATGTGGCTGCATCTGAACTGATTTTCTGTATAATTTTAGAAGAAGAACTGTAAGGAATCTAAAACCCAGGGACAGAATTAAAAAAATAATAACAACCCTAAAAATGTGTGCAGGTTAATTTTTTGCTACATATTTACATAAAACAATAGTTCCAGTTTCTGAAAAAAATTACATCGAATTATTTTTATTGAAACAATTTTATACAGACGGCTCCAAACTTAAAAATCAGCATCAGGGACATGGGACGGTATAGGAGTTTTCCTGGTATTTGGACCCCCAACATCGTCCAAAACATATTTATCTCGTTAATATTATTATGCAATCATGCAATGGGATGCTTCCCGGTATATGAAATAAAAAAAAAGCACAAGAACATGTACTAAAATTAAAAAATATTATTCAGGGACATAAAAGTCAAAAGATTGTGAGAATGCCCCATATACGGTAACTGCTTTGCCAAGGTCCTGCTCGACGTTGCGCCGCACAGCGGAGTATTTGACCCAAAAACAGGGCCAAAAGTGCAAAAATTTAAATTTTTGCAACAATTGTAAAAAGCGTATTTTTTTAATAGCTGACTAACTTGGTGCATCTATGTCGATTTCAGAAACATGAGTGATATCCGACGGTTGCTAGCTCCAGTTGAAGAGGAAGTTTCTTTGCGAGAATACGTGCTTTATCGTTACGTTTCAACTTTTGTTATTGGGTTTAATTATGTTTAAATATATATCTTTTGTGGCTTCATGAATTTTTGAACTCAATAGCTTTATTTTTTATATAATAATAATAAAAATAAAATTAAAATTAAAAATGTGTTCTTTATAAGCTTTTTAGCTGTAATTTAGATATATTGATTTAGATATATAGCTTTTTAAAGGCGTGCCGGGACTTGTCGGACCATTTTTGAAATACAGAGGTATGAAAGTTATTAGAATAATTGTGAAATTTACATTAAAATCTTGTTATATTAAAGAAATAATACATTATTTTTAAAATGTTGATACATTTAATACCTTGGCAACGCCTTGGCATAATTTGTATGAGTTTTTGTTTTTGGCAATTAATTTGTATTTCGTTGTCATGATGCCAAATTTGGATGAATCTTTCTATCAGACCATTCTTATTTGTGATGTTGAATTTCTTTGATTTTTAATTAAAGAAAACATTTCCATGGCCTAGAAACAGTCCAGATATGAATCCCATAGAGAATCTTTGGGCCATTGTAAAGAAAAAATTAAAGAAATGCAACTTCACAAACAAGAATGGTCTGATAGAAAGACTCATCCAAATTTGGCACCATGACAACGAAATATAAATTAATTGCCAAAAACTCATACAAAGTATGCCAAGACGTATCGAATCTTTAATAAAAAACAAGAAGATGCACACTAAATGTTAAATGTATCAATACTTTTTAATAATGTATTATTTCTTTAACATAACAGGAATTTATTGTAAATTTCACAATTATTCTAATAATTTTCATAACTCTGTATAGTCTTGCTTATAGTTATTTTAAGGCCCTTTTTAACCATTTGGAAAAATGGTTATTGTCCTCTGTCAGGGTAGGAAATCAAAAACATATCTGAAGCGTTTTATTGGTTGAATTCGCATTTTATTCGTTTTCTGATTGGTCTATACAGTAATCTGTATTTTATCTTTACTTTCAACAGAAATGGTACTTCTGTTGCCACTATGACAAAAAAGTAATAAAAACTACAAAAAAAAAATAATAACTCAGTAACAAATTGAGATACAGCTTTCAAACAAATTGCATTTAAAAGTACATTTTTTTCCCTATACGACGGTGTAAAAAGTAATATTGTGGGATGTTTAGAAGTTTAAGAATGAAATCCCATTTAAAATTGGTCCAGGAATATTAATGTTTAATCCATGGCGTACGTAATGAATGACTAGCTCCGTAGAAGTTTAAAAATTTACAGTACCGAAAAATGTAATCCATGGCGTACGTAATGTATGATCAACTCCGTGCGATTTTTTATGTCTTAAATTTTAGTCTTTGAAAAAATCATTTTCCAAATGGTCGTTGTAATTTGTTAAATTGCATTTTTTAAAAAAAAGTCTTCTGTGCATATAGATGCCCTTTTTAAATATAAATTGTTTTGATAATCTCTAAATAACACTCAAAAACCAGAATCTCTATACTACATCAATCTCAACTTTAGAGACTCAACTTTGCTAAATACTAAATCAAATAATATATATACTAGAAAGATAACCCGTCAAAAACGACGGAAAATGAAGATATATACAACACATGTGCAAGAATATGAGTAGTTTTTCTCGTTTGTTCCCCAGTGATAGATGGAAATAACACACTTTAAAATGTGGAAATATGTTGCCTAATTTCCTTATTCGCCAAGACAGTTTCCTCTAATTCGCCAAACCCCTATACTGGAAAAATACCGAGAATTTCATTGTATCCGGCTATGTAAATAACATTAAAATTGGGCAGTAAGGAGCTCAGATTGTGCAGCGCCGTCTAGTGGCGGTTATTTTATTAATAGCATCGGGATGAAGATGTAAAGATGTATATTTTCGTATTAAAGTCTGACTCATTGATTTCGAAAAAAGAAAAAAAAAACCCTTAAATGCGTGGAATTTAAATAAAATTGCGGTGACTTCGATTATGAACGTTTAATGGGCTTCAATGGGTATTTCGCCAAATTAGCCAGCTATCACCAAGTTGGTTTCATGTATGGCAACTTATTTTTGTCGCCAAATTTAGCGATATTTTGCCAAGTTGACCAGAATTTGGCGCTATTTTGGCAACCCTACCATTACTACTTTTCAACAATCTCATTGTTGAAGCTGATACCGATATCGCCATAGGAAGCCTAACATGGCCGCGATCAATGAGGCGGTCCAACCGGAATTGTGAGGGACACACAGAGACTTGGATTTTATATAAATAGATTAATGCATCGTTTTATATGAATAATTAATAGTTTATATATAGCAAAATTAACCCCATTTAATTAAACATTACTTGTAAGTAAAAGAACTCTATTAACAATTACTTTCCTTTTAAAAGTTCAAGTAAACTTTGTATTTTATGTTTATTTTTTTAAGTGAATGCATACTTTTATGTGTATGTAACATTAATTAAGTGTATTTACTAATAGTAAGTCAACAGCAATCATTTTAACTACAAAACACAATAAAAATAACTTTGGAAAGGATTTTGCTTCAAATACTTCGCTGTACGCCGGCCCTGGATTGCCCTTTACCGAAAGAATGATTACAGTAAACTTCCGATTAACCGCCACTCGATCAACCGTCACCCCCTGTTAACCGCCACCCCCCTTTCCTCATTTAAAAAAAATCAGAAACAAACAACAACAATTCAAATGCACATTTATTTTTGGTGAAAGCTTGTCTGACGTGAGAAACAGCAGCTAGAAAGCATTTTTGCGGATGAAATCACAGACTATCTTAATTGTGACAAGAACAATATTGGTTATGAACAATCAACGGATAACGAAATTATTCAAAATGTTTTGAAATCAGAGAAACCTGAAGCGGATGAATATGATGAATCGGGGAATGATCATTCAGGAGTCAGTCATATTCTCTAAATGCATTAATTGGTTTGAAATGCAACAGGAAGCACAATTCAAGTACTACTTTTATTACGTAGACTTCGTAATCTTGCTGTAGTAAAAGCACAAACAAAACACAAACATAAAAGTACGATGGATTACTTTGTATGAAAACAGATACTACATATTTATTCCGTAAAATTCTAAATTTGTCTTATAAATAAATTTCTTATTATCAGTTATGCTTTTTGTAAACGAAAGTGCACAGAAAAAAAAAAAAAATCATTATTCTTATTTATATAGAAATGTAATTTTAGTAACGGTCTTGTACTGTCTTCCGATTATCCGTCTGTTTCTATTATCCGCCTCACCATCTGTCCCGTGAATGACGGATAATCGGAAGTTTACTGCATGCATATAAATAATGCTTCTTTCTGTGTTACCATGTGTACGATATCCGATAACTATCTTCGAAGTAAAGGATGTTTAAAATTAAATACTCATTTCTTTCTTTACCATTTAGAAGAATATAAAGTAGACACGCTGTATTAAATGTATTATGTAACTCCTTGTGTGTCGCAGATGGTTATTCGATTCATAGACAGATATGGAAATAATCACGACTGGTGTAATAACGCAAACAATCATTTCTTAACGCATGGCAGCACCCGAAAACGTTACTGTAAACGCTCGAAACCTTTCACTTTAACGCAAAAAATACCGAATGAACAAACAGTTTTGCATTAAATAGCTATAAGTCGAGAGGCAGTTATCTTAAAACTTGAGCCTTAGAACAAAGGGTTTTCGAGATAAAGAAGATGATGTTTTCTTCCTTTTTTTTTTACGTAAATTAGAACAAAGAGATAAAGGATAAAAGACGAAATCAAATTGAATTTTTTTAGCAGTTTTTGTTATTACATCAAGGCTAGGGATGTAATGCATATTTGGGCGCTATTCGATATAGAGGAGACTGCGGAGGGTTGACCCATTTTTTACAAAATGATTTTTATTTTTTAAATATTGAACCTAGAATAAAGTTTCATATATCATTTTATTCGTTATATACAATCAGTTATCAAAATGAAATTGCGATGTAAGTGTAATATATAAGAAACTTGAAAAATGATTGATTTTAATCATGAGAAAATAATGGGTCAAGGCTCCCCACATATGGGAGGCTTGTCCCACTTTCTTTTATATTGAAATATTTCTTAAGGTAGGTAAAATCAGTTTTTAAAATGCTGTTTTTCTGTCTTTCGAATGCTGTTTGAGAATGTTCTTTTGTATTCTTTATGCATTAATTGCATTTAATTTTATATGAAGATAAAAAGTTCCCTAAATAATCGCTTTAATAATATCCGTATATTTTTATTCTAAAATGGCGCACGTCTTTCTCTTATCTTAAAAAAGCGTCGTAGACAAGACTATTCTGACTGATTATATCCATACAATACTCACTCTTGAAAAGGAGTGCGTTTTAGTACGTAATTTCCGAGGTTATGAAATGGAGTTTTTGAAAATTAAGAAGTGACATATTTTGGTGCTTTTTCATTATTTTGCTGCATATATTGGTTCAAAGTTGAACGGAAATTATTTTTAAAGTGTATAATGCAAGGCTGTCACTCTTCAGCGGAGTGAGTTATTTCACTCTCGACAACGGAGTGACATATTTCACTCTCGTCACTCTCGTGAAATATCTCCCTCCTTTCTAAGGGAGTGAAAAATCCCACTCTTTAAAGAGTGTATTTTTATAGAATTCACTCCAAAAAGAGTGAAAATGCCTGTCACTCTTTCAAAGAATTAACTTTTCACTCCTCCTAATTTTAAAGTGGACAAGAACATGTTTGGCCAGCAAAATTCTTTGACTAGACAAGTTTCAGAAGAAGGAAGAAGAAAGTTGAGGTAAACAAGTTTTCAGGTAATGAACAGCATCAAAGTTAAAGAAGAATATGGATGATGCAATGGTAACATTTATCAAAATTAATCCAGGACAATTCCACCATACATATATATTTTAAATCCTACAGGTTGTTTCACAAAGATTGAAACACACTTTAATTTTTTACCTGCTGGAG
This sequence comes from Maratus speciosus, assembly GCA_963932465.1. Classification (NCBI taxonomy): domain Eukaryota; kingdom Metazoa; phylum Arthropoda; class Arachnida; order Araneae; family Salticidae; genus Maratus; species Maratus speciosus. Next base: position 155,973,444 of record OZ010791.1, on the reverse strand, counting down.
AAACATAAGCAATGTAAACGGCGGAAGTGTTCTAAATAAGGTAGAATTTAAGATTACACCCATGCGAAATAATCTTGCCATTAATTTTCTGAACTTGCATTTAGAACCGTTTTCTGCATGCTCTGACAAATAAACGGAAAATTGTCCATTCTTTTACAAACAAAACTCACCGAGTTATGATACTTTGAATTTTCTGAAATTTTGGAGCTCTCTGACAATAAAAACTCGTTGTTTCTGTTTTTAACGAAAAAAAAGTAGTTTATGTTAAAAAAAAAAAAAAAAAAAAAAAAAAAATCAGTGCCTCCAGAAATGCGTTAAAAATATAATATAATTAATAGCAATACAGTAAAATGCACTGCAGATGGAAAAATACTTAGAAGCTAATCACATTTTTCCTTATAAATAATATAATAATTATTTACATTACATAGAATATTTAAAAAATGTAAAAAAAAAAAAAAAAAAAAAAAAAAAAAAAAAAAAAAAACTGATTTAAAAAAAAGAAAATCTGATTAAATTTTTTTTTTTCAAAAAAAAAAAAAAAAACCCTTATAAACACCGGAAATAATAGTAACTAAATTTTTATTTAATAAAAAAATTAGCGAAGCCGCCGAAAACTCAAGAAAGTTGACATTTGGGATCGTAATTAAGTAAAGACATGTGATATGTCTATTATTTTATATTGAAAATACCTATTATGCGACTACAAAATCAAATCGGTATTTCTGATGCAAGTTATTCAATTATACATACATTATTTGATTGTCGAAAAAGAAAAAAAAAAAATCCTCGCACAGTAAATAAGTTAAGATTTTTTTTTTTTCCCTTTTCTTTCTGAAGATAAACAGAGCATGACTCTATTTTCTTCTTTACTATCTTTACTTATCAAATGTCCTTTAACAAGTAAGACAGCTAATGTCTTATGAGTTATAATAGCTTACACCTTTTAAGTTACAAAGATACCTTACAGTAGCAGTAGCCAACTGATTAAGAGTGGGATATGATTTCTAATTTAAAGAAAAATTACAATTGGGCATGAACATGTTCGGCCAGAAAAATTCTTTTTGATTGGACACGTATGAGGGGAAAAAAGAAGAAAGTTAGGGTAACCAAGTTTTCAGCTAATTAACAAGCTCAAGTTAGGGAAGAATACGAGTTATGAAAGAGTAACATTTTTCACAATTAATCTATGACAACTCCATCTTACATCTATTTTATTAATTCTATAGGTTGATTCAAAAAGATTGAAACTAACTTTAATTTTTTACCTGCTGGAGAAAAATTAAGCAATGTAAACTGCGAAAGTGCTCTAAATAAGGTAGGATTTAAGATAATACCCTTGCGAAATAGTCTTGCCATTAATTTTCAAAAGTTACATAATATATATATATATATATATATATATATATGGTAATATATATATATATATATATATATATAATATATATATATATATATATATATATATATATATATACGGTCTCTAGGTCCTATAATTTATATTTAGAACCGTTTTCTCAATGCTCGTACAAATAAACAGAAAAAAATGTCATTCGTCTGCGAACAAAACTCACCGAGTTATAGTTATGATACTTTGAGTGTTATTAAATTTTGGAGCTCTCTGGCACTTAAAACCCGTTTTTCCTGTTTTTAGCAAAAAAAGTCATTTATGTTTAAAAAAAAAAAAAAAAAAAAAAAAAAAATGTGACTTCAGAAATTAGTTAAAAATTTAATAGAATTAACATGAATACAGTAAAATACACTGGAGATGGAAAAGTACTTTGAAGGAATCACATTTTTCCTTATAAATAATATAACAATTATTTACAATATATAGCATATTTGAATTATTTCAGAAATGTTAAAAAAAAAGAAAAAACTATTTACCACCGGAAATGATTGTAACTAGTTCTTAATTCAATAAACAAATTAGAGAAGCCGCTGAAAACTCAGGAAAATTGACACTCGTGACCGGAATTAAGTAAAGATATGTGATATGTCTATTATTTTATATCGAAAACATGCGACTACAAAATCAAATCGGTATTTATGAGGCAAGTTATTCAATTATACATACACCATTTGATTGTAGAAAAAAAAAATCCTTGCACAATAAATAAGTTAAGAGGATTTTTTTTTCTCAAGACGAACGGAACATGAGTCTATTTTCTTCCTTACCATCTTTACTTATCAAATGTCTTTTGACAGGTAAGATAACTAGCTGTCTTAGCAGTTATAATAGCTTATACCGTGTAAGCTAAAAAGATACCATCTCTCAAAAAAAAAAAAAAAAAAAAAAAAAAAAAAAAAAGAAAAGAAACAAAACAAAAAAAAAAAAAAAAGAAAAAAGAACCCTTATGCCCCCTATATTCACGGATTAGCGCATGGTTTAGTGACATATTCATAGGCGCCTATGGGTACGATTATTTTATATTGAAAATACACATCATGCGACTACAAAAATCAAATCAGCATTTCTGAGGCAAGTTATTCAATTACACATATATTATTTGGTTGTCGGAGAATGAGAAAAAAAAAAAAACACCTCGCTCAATAAATAAGTTAAGAGGATTTTTTATTTTATTTTTCTGAAGATGAACAGAACAGGACCCTATTTTCTTCTATACTATCTTTACTTATCATATTTCTTTTAACAGGTAAGATAGCTAGCTGTCTAATAACAGTTAAAGTAGCTTACAACTTGTAAGCTACAAAGATACTATCTCTTAAAAAACAAAACAAAAAAACAAGAGCCCCTACGCCCCCTATATTCTCGGATTAGAGTATGGTTTAGTGGCATATTCATAGGCGCCTATGGGTAGGACGTCTGCTAGACGCCAAAGCATGAAAAGAAAAGCGAAATAAACTATAAACGACGTGAGGAATACAATTCTATTTTGCAACCCCGCCCGATTTAAAATTTACGACCACTTGGCGACATTCTTTCGGAGAAGATCGCCAGAGCATCCTTAACCCAATGGCAACCATAGCATGGCTGGAAACAGTCGGCTTTTAGATCTCAGCGCTGCATGGAGGAGTGTGTTGGTGTGACCTAATAAGTGAGATCGGATTCAGCAAGTTTTTAATCTGTGTTTAGTTACTTATATTTCTGATTATTCTTGGATTTACTAAGCAATATTTGGATTAAATCATGGCCTCCTTTGTATCATATTCTGTGATTGGGTTACTTATTCTTCTTTGCTGTGTCGGCAGTATCAGAACTGCCACAATACTTCCGGACACATTAGATGTTGATAGTGATAATTTGTTTAATTATACGTCTTGTGAAGATGTGAGGCAAGTTTTTGTGGATACAAACATAGGTTCTGCTAAGGATACAACGGATATGTCCCATGAAGGTAGGTTATTTTGATTGATTCTTGCGATTTTTGATTTTCGTATGCCTTACCACATGGCATCTTTTATGATCACTGTATCTACAATTTCAGTGAAAATCACATATTTTTTCTAAAATACATTTCAGTTGCATAGAATTGCATAAAAAAGAGCAATTAAAAATTTTTAAATAATTTTGCTGGTCAGCTAGTTGTTGTATAAATAATTATATGTAAAGTTGTTTATCCATGCATTCGTAATTCGTATTATTATTATATTTAATAATAATAATAATAATTCATTTCTAGATAAATACATACTAACAAATTAGAAAGAAAGATAATATTTCTCAATTAACTTTTCTAATTTATTTGAATCAATAGTTTAAAAATTGGGAAAACTGATCATTGTTTACATTTTACACATCTGTATTATTTATTTAGATATCATTGCATTGTATAAGTATAAACTTTATGTAGTAATATGGGAAACATTTAGTTAATTTGCGATATTTTATAATAAGTAATATTTTAATATAATAATAATAATAATAATAATAAAAGATTTCATATTTTCGATTTGCATATATTATCCTATATGTCAAAAATGGGATTCATTCCAAAGCAATGTTAACTTTTAAAATACGGAATAAGATTTCAAAATTTTTTTCAAAAGATATTTGTGGTGATTAATTTTTTATATCCTTTCATTAATGTTTTATTAAATGTTGTACTAGTATATTTATGTATTAAAATTTTTTGCTAGGAGTTAATGCTGTAATTATTAATTTGTACCGCATTTATTACAATCTTGAATTTAGATATTTTGTATTATTTCGTTTTAATCTGATTTATACTGTATCATAAAATATCCCCCTCATTCTGTTATATTATTTATATAATATTCTTTTGTCTTTTCTAACAAAAGAATTAGTACTGACTAAAATCGCTGTATATTTCATCTGGTAGGTTTTATTTATTTTTTAAACTGAGTTTCTCTTTGAAGACTAAATTCTCTTTTTTCTTCTGAATGTTTTCCCTTCTTTCTTTCCTTATTATTTTTTTTTCCAAATTCAAAGCAAATTGTGTCAAATAATATAAATAAATAATAATTATAATAATACTAATAATAAAAACCTCTCTAAATAGGAAAGTCTATATTTACAAATTAAATTCTTAAAAGAAAATTAATGATCTAGCAAGGATCTATTTAGGGAGAATTTGTAATCCTTTAAATTAACTTTCACGAAATTTTTCATTTTAAAACAGAATTCGTCGCAAATTTCTGTTTTTATTTATTTTATTTTTTTTAAAGATCTTTTACAAAGTTTTTCATTCATTTCATTAAAAAAATGGACTTCTTAATTTATTGTGCGATATCTTAGAATAATATCAGATCTGTCACAAAACAGCTGGAGCGATCAAATAATCTTGTATCTAACTATATAATATAAAGTAATACGTTGCATCATTTATATAAGAACTTAATGTATTTTTAATAAATTTAGTTTAATTTCATAAAAACAGGAGCTTGCTAATATATATATATATATCTGAACAGGAACCTGGATATAATGGTAATTTCAAATTCATAAAATTATTAGCTTTTATACAAGTATGAAAAACGGTCCACAATTTTAACACAAAAGGACCCTGTCTGTGAGAAAAGTATGGACAGATTTTCGTTTATGGTGATAATAGTTCTTTATATCCAGGGGTCGATCCAGGCAAAATTTGGGGCCTATTTAGGGCCCTTTCACAAAAATATTTAATAAATAGGCCCCTTCACAAAAATAAATTTAATAAAAGGGGCCCCTTCACAAAAATAAATGCAATAAAATGGGCCCCTTCACAAAAATGAACTTAATAAAACAGGCCCCTTCACAAAATTCCTTTTCATAAAATAGGCTACCTACGTAACATTCTTTTTCATAGAAACAGTTTTAAAATATGCAATTTGTAAATAAAACCAGGTCGCGAAAAACAAAAACTTTAGCAAGGGGATTTAAAGAATGTTTTTGTTCATAAATTCTTGGTTCAGATTTGAGTAACCAGATTTCAACTTTCATTACAAAATGTTATTTTTCACAAAAATATTATAAAATTCACAAAAATAACTTTTACTTTTCACAAAATAGGCCTCAAGAATAAAAACCTGCATCGACCCCTGATATCACTAATTATAAATAAATAAAAAATCGAAAAATGTGTCTCCAGCCGACTAAAATATGAAAAATAACTCGTTTTCGTCTATTTAAAAAATATTTATATAGTTTAACGTTACTACACGTAGGAATGTGACAATTGAGTATTAAGGATTTTTTTTTTTTTTTTTTTTTTTTACTGTAAAATTGACGAAAAAGTACGTAATAATATAGTGTAACCTCTCGTTATAGTATATCATAGATGTCGGGAGACAAGAAAAAAGCGCGTTGTATCCTAAGAAAAAAAATTAAGAAATAGGATAACCTACAAGTAAAAGTCCTACATTTGTCTGCAAAAAGGGAAAAAAAATTAAAAAATAATAATACAAGTAAAAAAAAGTTGTATATTTGTTTATACCTACGCGTGTTACAATTTGTTTAAAGTAAATAGATTATACAAACAGTTATTGCAATCGACATATATATAAAATTATTTAAAAAAAGTTAAGTTGAAAACCTTCCCCTCCGACCTTGCTCCGTGCAGAGTGTCACACGTAACACAGGCTTTAAATTGCATTTATTCAATTATTTATTATATTTTAATGTTAATTCTGATTTTAAGAGGTATGGTAAATAAGTTATTACCATATTTTTAAATTTAAATGTGTGGCAATAAAACTCACAGAAGTATATCATTTAATTTCAGTACTCAAAATGAGCATTTTTCTGAAGTAGGAAAAAACACATTTTGAGTAATGAAATTAAATGATATACTTCTGTGAGATTTATTGCCGCACATTTAAATTTAAAAATATGGTAATAACTTATTTACCATACCACTTAAAATCAGAATTAACATTAAAATTTAATAAATAATTGAATAAATGCACATTAAAGCCTGCGTTACGTGTGTGACGGTCACTCTCCACGGAATCGCCCTGATACGAAAAAAGAGCGATACAGTCAACTCTGGTTTTGAGGATTATACATTTTAGCGAATTATAGATCATTCCTTTGTTTACATTTTATTTTTTAAAGTCTGACTATAAATTAGGAACAACTGTACAACAATTACAATGGACAAGAAAAACATAATGTAACATTGGTTTAATAAATTTAATACTTAAGATTAAAGAAAAGTTAAATTATATACAATTTTTACTGGTTATTTATTATTTTAAACAGTGACACAACACAATGGTAGTTTTGGTTTATGGTCAATAATTTTTTTCTGTAGTCTATGAGCATTCATTACTTTTTGATCCAAGATAAAATTTTGTTACTCAAGGCAATTTAAATATTTATACCCAATTTATATTTAAATATTTATTCATTGGAAAATTGATAAAAAGAATAATAATAATAATAATAATAAAAAGTACCAAATTTAGCTTTTGGGTTGAACTTTTAATGACAATTTTCATTGTTTACATTCCAACATGCAGTGCGGATAACAGAGATTTGCGGATTATACATCGGCGGATTTCACAGAGTTGACCGTATATCCGAATGATATAATGAGGTGCGGTATAAGTTACTGTAATTAAAAAAAAAAGAAGAAGAAGAAAAGGACAGGATTTTGTAAGTTGATGCAGGCCACCAGAGCATTAAATGATGTATGATGTAATTTGATGGGCGGAACTACTTTTTCAAAATCTGTTAAATTTTATAAGCTACTTTTAACATTTCCCATCAAAAATTAATAATTTGTAAAACTATTATGGTTATATATTTATTAATAAAGTTAAAAATTTTAAAAACAAGTTGAGTTTTAGGCATATTTATCTTTTAAACTATATACTATATACCGTATGTAATAAGTGTATAAGTCAGAATTTTAGAGAAAATTTGCGAGTTGAAAATGGTGGTCGACTTATACACGAGGTAGTAAAAAAAAGAGAAAGAAAAATTTCACAGATAATTGAAGAATGGGCAAGTAAGTAATCACATGAGAGATAAAAGTGGACAATGATCATTTCCCTGTGATTGACAAAAAAATCTCAACAACAACAGGCCTGTAATTGTTCTGCACCCATTTTCTCTTGGCATACTACATAGAATTCCCTTCAGTACAGGGGTATTCCTTTCAACATTTTAATCCCCTTTTTAAAAAGAGTACATTTTAATCCCCTTTTTAAAGTTCAACTCGAGAATGCTTCTAGGTATCTCTCTTAAAATTCCTACAACAGAAGTACTATATTTTAACAGTCTAAGATGTTGTTTGCCCTTGTAAATAAGGCTTGAATAGATTTTTCTCAAATCCAAAAGAGCAACTTTCTGGCATAAGTTTTAATTTATTTTTGTTCGAAAATGCATGAAACTAGCTGGTGTTGTTGTTCAGAAACTATGTAAATTGAACTGTTTCTTCCATTTTTTTTGCAAACGCAATAGACCTTTCAGAAAATAATGTCAAAGTCGGCGTTTTGAACCGAATTCCGTGCGAAGGAAGAAAGAGCACTCAAGAGGGGACGAAAAACGGGTTTGTCACATGATCAAATTCACTTATAACTCAATAGGTAATGATTGATCAAAAAATGAAAAAAAAAACAGTTCCAATTTCAATTCGCTTCCATGGCTGGGCTTTCCAATTGTATACCTTTCTGCTAAAAATGAATTTGTAAATGTGTCAAAACGTTTTGCGCTTGTTGAGCAGAGCAGTTAAGAACAGCCTTAAGTATCATTGATGATAATAGGTTTCAAAATAATTTAAGCTTCTTCGGTTTACATAATTATACAGTTTTAAAACGTTGAATAATAATAATAAAAAAAGTCTGATTAGAAACGTAAAAACGTTTACTAATTTAATGAAAATTTATTAATCTTTTGTATCCACGATTATAAATTATTTTTCAACCTACTGCCAGAAATGGTCGATTTATACACGAAAATTCAATTTTTTTTCAAAATTTTGCTAAGAGTTTGGGGGGGGGGGGGGGGAGCTTATACACGACTATATACGGTAATATGAATTTCCAATAGAAAGAAAATGGTTTATGGTACAAAGTCGATTTCCTTCAAGTGTTGTAAAACAACACTTCAAAAATGAACAAATAAAATAAAACAAGATTTTTAAAATTAGGCTATTTTAATCTTAATTTTAAGATTAAGCAATTTTTTTTTAAAATTTGGTACAAAGTCCAAAATAAAGCAGGCTGACGAATTAAAATCGTCCTTGAAAAAATATCCAAAAATTAATAGGCACCAGCAAATTTATCATGTTTGCTATTGAAAAAATGTGTGCCTAACTTTGATAAAAAATTCTTTGAAAAAACCAAAGAAGAAAAATACAATAGCAAAATAGAGCATACGAGTTTAAAACGTGTTATAATACCGATAAAAGTTTTGTAACACTTTTGCATAAAAGATATTACTAGGGGTCGATCCAGCCAAGATTTGGGGCTTATTTAGGGCCCCTTCACAAAAATCCATTTAATAAAATGGATTTAATAATGGATTTAAATAATTGATTTTAATAGTGGCCCCTTCACAAAATTTTTTTAATAAAACAGGTTTTTTTTTTGTCGCAGTCAGTGATATTAACTGCATGAGGGAGAAAGCACACAGTGCCGACTGCCGGGTAGTGACACCAACCATCCGGTTTTTGATCGGACAGTCCTATTTTGCAGTGATTTTGTCCTGACTCTTTGCATGTTTTCTTATTTGTAACATACGCGGTAGCTTTTCACAAAAACAAATTAGAGTAAAAAATATTTAAAAACGTAAAAAAAAAAGATGAACAATAATAAAAACGAAACAACAACAAAGTTTAAACTTTTTTTTTCTAAATAATAAGATCTGGTGTAGCAGCTTTTTATGGTGATTATATTTTTGTAAAATGAGGGATCGAGTCAGACAAAAATTGAGTTCTTTCCGTTTAAAAAAACAGTCAAAAAATTGCCGCGAAACGCAAAAGATCGCTAAAATTGCATAAAAAATCAGGGGGGGGGGGGGAATTCAAAAATCACAGACAACAAAATTTACCGTGTTTGGCTTAAAAAACCCGATCCATTTTACGAATGACAAAAAAATCACAGCAAACATGAAAAAACTGAAAAGAAAATCGTTATGTACGAACTCCGAATAAACTTTATTGAACGGATGCCGAAAAAACGCTACGAAACACTAAAAGTCGCAAAAAAAAAAAAAAAATAAATAAATAAATAAAATAAAAAATAAAACGCTTAGACAAAATCTTCTATATTGATCTAAACGATTAGAACCTGATTCCTTTTTTTGAATGTCAAAAAAATCGACTCGAAACGAAAAAGGAAAAAATAAAAATCTCATTAAAAAGTTGCGGAAAATTCAAAAATCGCTGTAGGAATTTCCAATACCTTTTATTGAAAATAAAATAAAATTTACTACATTGAGCTAAAAAATTGAAACAGTTTACTTAAACAGTTTACTTTTACTAATGTAGAAAAAATCGTATAGAGAGAGAGAGAGAATAAAAAAACCGCGAAAAATCACTTAAGAAATATCTATAAATTAAAAAATTGCAGAGGGCGAAATTTGCTAAATTGGTCTGAAAGGTTGAAACTGGATTCCTTTTACCAATGTCGTAAAAGGCATTACGGAGCGTGGAGAAAACGTTAAAAATCGCATAGAAACACCACGGAAAACTCAAAAATCGCCCTAAGAATTCCGAATAAACTTTATTAAGGGTGTTCTCAAATCCAAAAGGGCAACTTTGTGACATAAGTTTTAATTTATTTTTGTTCGAAAATGCATGAAACTAGCTGGTATTGTTCAGAAGCTATGTAATTGAGTTGTTTTTTCCATTTTTTTTGCAAACGCAATAGATCTTTCAGAAAATAATGTCAAAGTGGGCGTTTTAAACCTAATTTCCGCGCGAAGGAAGAAAGGGACTTAAGAGCGGACGAAAAACGTGTTTGTCACGTGGTCAAAATTCATTATAACTCAATAGGTAATTGATGGATCAAAAAATGGAAAAAACAGTTCAATTCCAAATCGCTTCCATGGTCAGGCTTTCTAATTTTATACCTTTTCGTTAAAAAATGAATTTGTAAATGTGTCAAAACGTTTTGCGCTTGTTGAGCAGAGCAGTTAAAAACAGTCTTAAAAATCCACAAAATGAAAGGAAAATGTTATGAAAAAAGATAGAAACCAGATTCCTTTTACGAATGTCGAATAAACACTGTAGAACACTAAAAATAGTGGGAAATTCAAAGATCTTAAAGGACAAAATTTGCAATATTGGGCTAAAAGATTAAAACAGATAAACTTTTTCGAATGTCGAAAAATCGCATCGAAACGCGAAGAAAAAGTAAAAATAAAAATAGCATTAAAAAATTCGCATAAAATAAAAAAATCGTTGTGCGAATTGCGACCGAATAAACTTCGTTGAAAAAAAGGACAAAATTTACTACTCTTATATTGGGCTAAAAGATTGAAACCGGATTTCTTTTTCAAATGTCAAACAAAAAAAAACTTCGGAGAGCCACAACTTTCTGCCAAATCTTGTAAGGTCTGCGCGCATCGGTCTATTCAAAACAAATCCCACAAGCACACTTGCACACGTCTTTATTATTATAGATATAAATGTTAAATGTATATGTTTTCTTCTCAATGGCACCCTTAGTGCTATTTGTATTATAAGGTAAAAAAAAAAAAAGTAAGGGTGCCATTTTTTGGGATGACGGGCAAGAAGGTTTTTGTTGTTATAATCAAAGGGCAAGTAAGACACAGCGCCCTGCTGACATTGTCTGGGAGAAATCATGTAAAACTATAAATGTACAATTAAATTTGGGGGTCTTTCTACAGTTTTTGTTAACAATGCTTTTATAACAAAGTAAAATAATAGCTCCCTCGCTGAAAAATCCTTAATTTCACACTATGCAAAAAAAATAAAACATTGATTCGATACAAAACTAAAGTTGAATGCATTATTATTAATCGATTTTTTTTAAACAAAATAATTTTGCTGAAACTGCATTTCATAATTCATGTAACAGTACACTCATTTATGAGTGTAAGGTGTTTTCATCTTACAATCTCTTATTATTTCTGGAACAACAGCAAGAGAAATAAAAAAAAATGAAACTGATTAAAAATTCAATCCTGCTCGAAGAAGAATATGATTATTTTTGTTGGTGGAAAAACTGAGCAGCGGTCTCAGATATCGCTGTTTTTATTTTTGGCGAATTATTTTTTAATATTCCATTCATCTTGATATATCAAATCACGTTTATTACATTAATGATATGATTTAATTTGTATGAAGATAAGACACGAAATAAAACGAAGAAAAATGAGAAATTCCGTCACGCAACCTCCTCTCGCATCTTCCGTCTATTGTTAGACGAGTCGTGTTTTCACAGCGTTGAAATTAGATGGAAACCTTGAAAGTGGACTGGATGATAGAAAAACCCGGTTTTAGGTAAGAACAGAAGATCGTAGAATTTATGTTCATCCTAACGTGCTTTTTAATTAATTTATTTATTCTGTAAAAAGTTTGATTTAATTTTTTAAAGGAAACGCCACGGCATTGCACGGACCCCTGATAATAAACTTAAATATATTAATAACTAATATCAGTGTTGAATGTGAATGATTTTACATTTTCAAAGGAAAATCTTTCCAAACGAACCTTCTGTCAAGATTGATTCTGTCAAGTCTGTCTGATATTTTAAAATGAAAATCCATCTAAAGGAATCTAGAGTTTAGTTGGGCCCCACTGCCACTGCTTTCGGCAGCATTCACCGGAAGTTGTAAGCAAGCTCTCTTTGGACTGTTAGAATTGAGGGCTTCCACTGCCTTCAGCAGCGTACACCCACGAATTGACATGATTTTATATTTTTAAACTACCGTATTTTATGGAAGAAACGCCGCACTCCTCAAATTGGCCTGAATAAGCTTAAAAATATCGTAATCGCCGCACCCGTCGGAACGCTACTTTTGTCGATAGCGTCACATTGACCTAAATTTAATCAAAGTTTTCTGAGCAGTGTAGGATGCCTCGATTTTAATACTTTACATGTCTGAAGTTTTATTTAAAATATTTAAATCCGATTTTAAATATTTTTATGAATTTTTAAATTAAGGAAACTCAGTTGGTATTTAAAAAAAATCGTAAACGCCGCACTTGGAAAAAAAATTAACTTTTAAACTCGTAAACGCCGCGGCGTTTCTTCCATAAAATACGGTAATATCTATCCAAATGAACTAAATGTATAACAGTTATAGTAATTGCCGATTTCATTTCTGGCATTTGGATGTATTCAACTTTCAAGCGTGACCCCACAAGTTCCCGGATTAAAAAAAAAAAAAAAAAGGCATTCAAAACGTAATTCTTTTATAAAAGATAAGTATTAATATTTTAAAAAACAAATATATTGTTTGAAAGGCAAAGGTATAATGAGGCCACGAATAAAATGTTTTACTTGAAAAGGTAAATATTAATATGTTTTAAAGAAATAACATCGTTAGTACCGGGAAAGAAGACTACAGCCACAATAAGCGTATTTTCTGTTTTGTATTATTGGAAGTGGGAAGCCGATGCATTCCTCTCCCTCCCCCCCCTCATCCCCGAATGAAAAAAAAAGTTTTACCATATAATTGAAGAAATTGAGAAACTCGGTTACTGACTAGACAATTGCGATAACGCACCATTTTGCAATGTTCATTGCAGGGTTGGGTTTTTGACGTCAAAAACTGGTTTTTGACATGACAGTGATAAAAACCGTGTTTTTACCGGTTTATTCCGTCAAAAACCTATCATTTGCGATTTTTCTCCAATTTATAGTGTAAGTGTAGCACCCGGTAGCAGAAAGTTCGAGACGTGCGACGTGCGTCGCAGATTTATTTTGGACCTTGCAGATAAATTTGCCAACTTGAAAAAAAAGTATTTCCTTAAAAAAAAAAAAAAAGTACGAACATTCTGACAAAAAATATCGCGAATTCGACAAATGGTCGCCGAAAAATATCAATTTCGGCAATCGTTCGCATAAAAAATCGGTAATTTATAGCCAAAGAGTCGCTATGAAAACGCGAATTTCGTCAAAAGAGACCGGGAAAAAAACATGAATCTCGTCCCAGGGTTGTAGAAAAAGTGCACATTTCTCTCACAGGATCGCGGAAAAAACACGAATTTCGTCAAAGGATCGAGGAAAGGATGCGAATTTAGTAAAAGGATCGCAGAAATAACGCGAATTTAGACAAACGATTCTGGGGAAAACACAAATTTAGTCAAACGATCGCGAAAAAACGCAAATTTATGTCAAAGGATTGCGAGCAAACGCAAATTTATGTCAAAGGATTGCGGAAAGAAGGAGGAATTTCGTCAGAAGATCTCGAAAAGCGTACATTTCTGCCAAAAGATCGCTGTACAAACTTGAATTTTATCCAAAAATCCCGAAAAAAAAACGTGGATTTCGTTCCAGGGGCGCAAGAAAAACGCAAATTTCTGTAACAAAATCGCGGAAGAAATTTGAATTTCATCAAAGGATCGAGGAAAACACGAATTTAGTCAGACAATCGCAGAAAAAATGCAAATTTCTGTAAAACGATCGTGAAAAAACGCAAATTTTTGTAAAACGATCGCGAAAAAACGCAAATTTTTGTAAAACAATCGTGAAAAAACGCAAATTTTTGTAAAACAATCGTGAAAAAACGCAAATTTTTGTAAAACAATCGCGAAAAAACGCAAATTTTTGTAAAACGATCGCGAAAAAACACAAAATTTCTGTAAAACGATCGCGAAAAAACGCAAATTTCTGTAAAACGAACGCGAAAAAACTCAAATTTCTGTCAAAGGATCGCGAAAAAAGGAAAATTTATGTCAAAAGATCGGAATTAACGTTGCGGAATTTCGTCAAAAAATCGCAAAAAGTGCAAATTTCTGCCAAAGGATCGCTATAAAAACGCGAATTTCGTCAAAAGATCCCGGGAAAAACGTGAATTTCGTCCCAGAGCTGCCGAAAAAACGCAAATTTCTGTCACAGAATCGCAGAAAAAAATACGAAGTTCGTCAAAGAATCCAGGAAAAAACACGAAGTTCGTAAAGGATCGCGAAAAAAGCTCATTTTTGTCAATGGATCGCGAAAAAATGGCAAATTTCGTCAAAAGATCGCGAAAAAACGAGGAATTTCCTCATAAGATCGCACAAAAACAGCAGATTTTGTCAAAGGATCGCGAAAAAACGGCAAATTTCGTCTAAAGATCGCGAAAAAACAGTAGATTTCGTCAAAAGAACGCGAAAAAAACAGCAGATTTTGTCAAAAGATCGCGAAAAAACGGTAAGTTTCGTCAAAAGATCGAGATAAACGGCATATTTCGTCAAAAGATAGCGAAAAAAACCCAAATTTCATCAAAAATGCGCAAGAAAAATACATAATAGTACCGGTAGTGAATTTTCGCTCCCTGCCCCCCCCCCCCCCCCTTCCTCTGTTGTAACCTTTCGGAAAATTTGCTGTGAATTTCAGATTTTTTTTTTTTTTACTTAGAATCACCCCTTCAGTAAGAACGCTGTTTATTTTAACACTCATAATGTTTGTACATAAGAAAATGTAACACGCTACTCCTGCAGACAATTTTCATCCCACTAAATTGCTGTCGCAGACACAACCATAACTTTCTGCTACTGGGGTGTAGCATACAATACATTTCTAGATTAATTTTTCCTTGTTGTTCTTGTTATTATTATTCACAATTTATTAAATTTATTTAAAAGAAGAGCATTTCCTAAATGGGAAAAATTTAAAAATACAAGAGTAAAAGGAAAGAACAATATTTGTCATAATCTCCACTAATATAGATTCTACTAACTGCAATGAACATTAATATTATATGATAATAAAAGGTTACTATAATTACTATAATTATTAAATAACATTCTACATACATTTTTAATAAAATACATTAAAATTATTTTAGAGATGTAAAAATGCTGTTATATGGTATAACAATAGATGTCAAGCATGGACTGTGGCCATTGAATAAATTTGAATATTCTTAGATATAATATTTGCAAATGCTATTTTTATGTATTTCATAAATGCAATTATTGTGATTTTCATTTTCACTTCAATAAGCAGAATCTTAAAATTTTAAATTTATAATTTTTTTATACAAACATGTAGGACCTGATTTCAGGTGAAAGCTCTTAGACTTAAAATTTAACACATAACAAAAAAATATTTAAGAAAAACAGAATATAATGTCCTGTTCCTGTATACATTTTACTTAAAATTATTTAGGCATTATTTAAAGTGAATTGAAAGAAATAACACATTGCATATTTTTATTTCATACATATGATTGTATGAGTAAAAATCTTTTACCGTTAAAATTATTCTTAAATTATTATTAAATTTAGTGAGATTGTTAAATGTTTTATTTATTTTTTAATGCAGTTAACTTTTTAATTAATGGATCTACATTTCTGTTTTAAAATAATATTTAATTATTTATTTATTTTAAGGAAATAATTAAATTACTTAACAAAAATATATAGTTAAAAATTGAGTTTTTACATGGCTTAAAGTTTAATATGGATTTGCAATTTTAATCTCTACAAGATTTAACTTTGAAGAACAAGTCTTATTCCTTTCTCCCAAAAGATGTATAGAATTCTCAACTATTAAAATATATTTTATTTCATTTATTTATATATTTATTTATAGAAATTAGGTTTTGCTATATAGAAATAAAAATAATCAATGAACAATTTTGATTTAACACTTTAAGAAATCTTACTTCTGAGGAAATTTCTGAGAAAGCTATTTAGTTTTAAAGAGTAATAAATTCTACCGAAATTATACACATTTTTAAATCTTACACTTATGGGTAAAAGAATTTCTGTAAAAAATCGAATTCTTACGGAATATGCCAAATAGCTTAAGATTATTATAGAGATCTACTAACAGAGATGTATATGTATTATTCTAATGCAATTCTTTTTTGTTTTTCTCGGATAGGTAAATATAGTTCAGAGTCTTTTCGATATTGAATATTTCATGTAAAACAACTTAATACTAAAGACAGAATGAAAAAAGATAATGTAAAAACAAACTACTACTACAAAATGGGTTTTTGACAGTTTTCGACCTTTTTGACAAAGAGGTTTTTGACATGACGGTAAAAACCATGGTAAAAACCGTCATGCGTCAAAAACCTGCCAACCCTGGTTCATTGCGGTTTTGAATTCATTTCTCGGGTAGTTATCAATCAATGAAAAGTCTGAGCCTCCGGTTTGTAATTTTTAAAGATTTGGTCAGGGAAAGTCATGGAAATTGCCAGACATGTTTTGCTGGGAACCCTGAATAAATTTCACAAAAATTACTTAATATTCTTTTATTTTTTTTTACAAAAATGGCCCCAAGAAAAACTCCTTCATCTACCGCTGGTACCATAACATTTGTCTTGCCGTGGTGCAATTTCTATCTTTATTCATATTATTCTTAAAATAATCGATCCACATTGTTGATATGGTTTAATTGGTATTAAAATAAGACACGAAATGAAGGAGAATGAGAAATTCCGTCACGCGATTCTCTTACATCTCCCGTCTATTGTTTAGGCGATCCACGTTTTCTCACAACATTTGAAATCAGACGGATTATAGAGATCTGCACGGGCCAGCCCGAGATCGGACCTAATCTCATTCACGGCACCCGGGCCGCGCCATACTTTTTTCTGAAGGCTCGGGCCTCACTTTTTCCTGAAGGATCGGACAGGTCCGGGCCTAACTTTTTTTTTTTCTGTACAGAGCCGGGACTGGTTTCATTCCTAGTCTTCACGACTCAAATTTTTCAGTCCTAGTTCTGACCCAGCCCGTATGAAAAGCATTGTCTCGGCATGGTCTAGTCCGTTTGAAGGTCAGTTAAATTAGGCCTGACCCAAAAATTTTTACAAAAAATGCATACATTTTTAAATCGCCATTATTCTACAATTAAACATTCAAATTTATTATTTTTAAATAATAGTATATTTCTACGCTTATTAAAATATAGCTAAATTAAAACATAGTGAAACGTGTTAAAAAGAACTTGCCAATGACGTAATCCTGTTTTAAACTGAAAAACGTGTTGATCCATGTAAAATTAATAAAACAACGTAAGAAAAGAATACACATATAATATATTTACACTTGCTAAGAAGGGAACTTGTCTATAACGCGTTTTTTATTTTTATTTTCTATGCAATTCCGTCTTGGAAGATTTTACTGTGAAAAGCATTTTTCTGATTTTTAACACTTCAATACATGGAATACGGATTAACAATATTAATGATAGCTAAAACATTTACATACAAGAAATAGAGATTCATTAAAAATAAATAAATAAATATCGCAGCCTGCGGCACTTCTATAAAATTGAAGATTATAAACATGAAAAACAAAGTTAAGATAAATATTTTTGGTCAGAACTCCTCGTACAAGACAAATTTTTAACCAAATCGACGTAAAAATCAATGTTTTATAGAAATTCACCCGGGCCGGGCTCGGGCCGAGATTTAAATTTTTTTCCGGGCCGGGAATTTTGATTTTTTAAATATTTTTAGTTCAAGGGTACCAACTGGTTTTTCTTTTAACTTTTTTTGGCGAATTTTTCGTACACAATTTTTAATTTTTGTGAACCACTATTTTCAAATACCGTATACACTCGTGTATAAGTCGACTCTCCCAATTCTTAAGCAAAATTTTGAAAAAAAAAATTTAATTTTCGTGTATAAGTCGAACCACATTTCTGGTAGCATGTTGAAAATGATTTGTAATCGAGGATTAAAGAAAAATAATAATAATTTTTATTAAATTAGTAAACTTACGTTTCTAATCAGACTTTTTATTATTATTATTATTCAACGTTTTAAAAGTGAAAAGATATGAGTGTGTGTGAAAAGAAAAAGTTTGCCTTGTGGCAACAAATATTCTGAGCTTATTATTATTATTATTTAAAAAATAATTTGGTTTTGATGATGTATAGTTTTTATTTTTTTAATACGTTCATCTTGTCCACACTTTCGTCCTTTCTCAACCCGCGATGTGATTTTTCCGCGAACATACATTTTTATTTTTCGCTGAATTCCCGCGAGTAGCTTATTTTATACAAAATTCCAAAAAATCGGTATTTTCGAATTATTAGGTGAAAAGGAAAACTACTAGCTAATAAACAGATTAAAGACAATTTTTACTTTTCTAAAAATATATCTTTAAAAAATTGCGAATTTTGTCATTATGGTCTTGGAAGCGAATTTCGTCAATTGGGTGTCAGAAATGAATCGTGAATTTCATCAATCTGTTGCGGAAAAGAAAAAAAAATCGCGAATTTCGTAAATCGCTCTTGCAAAAAGAAATTGGAAATTTGTCAGTCACTCAAGGAAAAAATCGTGAATTTCATCAATGTAATTCGGGGGGGGGGGGGGGGGGGGATCGGAAATTTCATCAATAGGTCATTGAAAAAATCTCAAGTTTCGCCAGTCCATCGTTGAAATAATGCAAATTAAGAAAATAATAAATTAATAAAATATCGTGAAATTCGTCAATAAAATTATTTCAAATATGTTTGTGGATAAGTACAAATGGTGTAAAGGGTGATTCAGATAATATTTGTAAAAAAATTTAAGAAGTATAACTTTAAAACACTACTGAAGAGCATTCAAAACTCAAAATTTTAATTCTAATAAATATCATCTTTACGACGTTGGCGTGAAGGACATGTGCGTTTGTACTCTTTCGATTTTGGTTATAGTTTTTTTTTATATGAGGATAGTTTCATTTTCAGAACCGATTCTAGCCGGTTTCAAAAGTGAAAGTTTGAAAAAGTGAACTCATTAAAAATAAATACTAATTGCGAAAATATAAAGGACGTAACATTATATAAATGTATTTTTAGTAATGGGTTCCATTGTGCGACTTATTGACAAAAAGTGCGATACTCCTACAATGTGATATGTTTTTGTTGTGGTTTATTGTCAGAACGTAATCTCCTTAATTTCGTTCTTTTGGAATTTTTTTTTAGTTTCTTAGGAAAATCTTTTTATCTCACAGGATTTCTAAATTTACTTGTAG
This sequence comes from Maratus speciosus, assembly GCA_963932465.1. NCBI lineage: Eukaryota > Metazoa > Arthropoda > Arachnida > Araneae > Salticidae > Maratus > Maratus speciosus. Next base: position 155,953,936 of record OZ010791.1, on the reverse strand, counting down.
AAAAGTTTTCTACGAAAATGACAAACTGAGTTATATCCTTTGAGAGCGTGTGTCTTTAAGTAGTTGCAATACCTGTCTGGTGCAATAACTTCCTGGTAAAGCTACTGTTTGTGCTGAGTTCTTTATGTGCTAGTTTGAGAGTGGAAAATCAACATTCAAAACGCCATTATCGAAGCATTGAAAAAATGTCAAGGTTTTACAATTTATGAATAGATGAAGCACCTCCCCCTAGGGAGTTTTTCCAAGAATCTAATGTTTTTCCTTTCTTCTTTTTAAAAGGGGGAAATTCTTACAAAGTGTGGGTGGTTTCCTTATGTATTTATCTTATATGCCTTTCTTTTTCAGCTTAAACCTTTAAGACTTGACCTACACAATTGTGTAGGTGATGCTAAAGAAAAAGAAAAAATATTTTCCTCTTTTTGGATCCTAGCTTGGCATAACTTGACATAGGATATATATATTTAAAATATTTTTTTCAATCAAATATGATCCTATTAATTACGGGAAACCACCAAAACTTTTCATTTCTACAAAAAGGGGCTGTTCTTAACTGCTCTGCTTAACAAGCGAAAAACGTTTTGACATATTTACAAATTCATTTTTTAACGGAAAGATATAAAATTGGAAAGCCTGGCCATGAAAGCGATTTGAAATGGAACTGTTTTTTCCATTTTTTGATCAATCAATTACCTATTGAGTTATAAGCGAATTCGATCACGTGACAAACCCGTTTTTCGCCCGCTCTTGAGTGCTCTTTCTCTCTTCGCGCGGAAATTCGGCTCAAAACGTCCATTTTGACATTATTTTCTGAAAGATCTATTGCGTTTGCAAAAAAATGGAAAAAACAGCTCAATTACATAGTTTCTGAACAACAAGTATTGCTAGTTTCATGCATTTTCGATTTAAAATAAATTAAAACTTATGTCAGAAAGTTGTCCTTTTCGATTTGAGAACAGCCTTAAAGGGTTAATACATACTACATAAAGTGACAATTTCTTCATGAGAAAACATTGCGCTGAACTTTTGACAATTTTACTCCTTGAAAGATAAGATTCACGCTATTTCGACAGCTATTGTGGCTGTCTTATCCATGTTATAAAGCGCTGACACCATACCGACGGTGGTAACACTTGACTAGGTAATAATTTTCTCTTTTACTGCAATATTTTAAACTTATAGAAATTGCACAATTTCATGTTTTACACCGTCAAATAGGAACGAAGTCTCCAAATTAATAAATACCGTATATACTCGTGTATAAGTCGAAGAATTTTAGACAAAATTTAGCAGTTGAAAATGGGGGATCGACTTATACAGGGTTCCCAGCGTCATGGAAAGTCAGGGAAAATCTGGAGAGTCATGGAATTTCAAAGCAGTCAGGGAAATTTCAAAATATATAGGAAAAGTCAGGGAATTTACAAATACTTTCTGAAAGTCTTGGCGAAAAAAATGAAAAGTGGCGCGAAATTCAACAAATAGTCTCGGGGGGGGGAGGGGTCGCTAATTTTGACAAAGGATTGCAAAAATGCGTAGAAAATTTCGTTATATGCCCGTTTGGTCAGGGAAAATCAGGAAATTTTTTGAGATTTGGTCAGGGAATTTGACAGTCATGTTTTGCTGGCAACCCTGTTATACACGAAAAAACAAAAAAAAAAAATAAATACAGCCAGACCTCTATTTAACGAACCTCTATTTTGCGAATTTTTCCTTAGAACCAAGAACATTTTGCGAATTTCTTCGTAAAATAACCTCCAAATAGTGAAGTGCATTCTCTATTTAACGAATTTTTTCTTGTGATCTAAATTTTTTTCTCCCCATTTCTCAAAATATTTCTGGACATTTCAAACTTATTCTTTCTTTAAACACATTTTATGATGTTCAATGCCCTTGAACTGGTTTTACCAGGCGCCTTCTTTGTCAGCAGTGAGAATTCCGTAAGTACGGAGGACGAAGACGATAATCACTTAGAGTAACTTAAAAAGTTGTGGATACAGATGAGAAAAAAAGAAGAAATTAACCATGATGTGCTGATTGATGATTGTATTTCACTTAATTCTGAAATTGAGACCCCGGAAGCACTATCCGAATTGGATATTTTTTCGACAGTGTGAAAAATAAAAACAACACAGCAATCAATTGCGATGAAGACGAATATGATGATGATGGAAATGATCATGATGCAGGAATTAACGAAACTTCGTATGATGAAATGCTAAAATCATTTGAAACAATCCGATGCGGATTATAGTTAGAAGAAAATACGCATGAAGGGGTTTTTGGTGCATTGCAAAGATGCGAGACATATTATGAGAGAAAGCACTTTTTAAAAGAAAAAACTCAGGCAAAATTAACAGAGTTTTTCAGAAATTAAATTTAAGGACGCATATGTTAATGTATGGTTAAAATTATTTGTTATAATAATAACAAATACGATAATGTCATTAAAATTCGTTAATTTTAATGTAAAACTATTTACTGTAAACAGAAAATACAGTGTATTCCCGGACAATGTTTTGTTTTCTTTGCAGATTTCAAGGATTTAAACACATAGAAAAAATGAATTGATGATGGATATTGGTGTGCAAAATAAATAAAACAAATCGATATAATTTATAAAAAAAATGTAATTAATTACTTTTAGTAAAAATATTTAGTGTTTGTGAATTTAAAATCTGTTTTATGTAGTTTAAAGTATTTTAAAAGGTGAATCTCTATTTAACGAATTTTCCATATAACGAACTTTTTTCCGGGATTTAGCGACTTCGTTAAATAGAGGTTCGACTGTAATACATTTTTCGCAGATAATTGTCGAATGGCGAATGGGCAAGCGTTTTAAGTAATCACATATGGATCTAGATTATAGAGAGATAAAAGCGGACAATGGTCATTTCCCAGTGATTGACATTTTTTTCAAACTTTTGTTTAAGAAATTGGGGAAGGGGGGGACTTATACACGAGTATATACGGTAGATCTGTATAAATAAAAGTATGTTCAGTAAAAAAAAAATCAGTAATTGTTTGTAATTTTGTTCCCTTATTCTGCGTCTATTTTTTTTGAGAAGTGATCGTATTTTATTGATTATTACAACTTTTTTTTGGCTACTGTTTATTTGTTTTTGTTTTAAAACCTATGCTTCTGGGAAGCTTTTCAGCCACATGTTGTCAAAAAAAAGTTTTAGCAGTTTTTGGACATTTGTTTCGAAATATTCCGTTTGGGGTATTTTTTGTTTTAGGTTTTAAAATATAAAAGCCCAGTAAAGTTGTTAGACATAATTCAATAACTTTAGCTTTTTAAATAAATAAAATCTGATCAACAGTTTCAAATTAATTCTTAATTTGTCCCTTCCTTCACAATTTTTTTGTTTTTTAAATGTATATTTCTTGAAGGTTAACAGCCATATGTTTGATCAAAATCCCATGAGCATGTATAAGAGGGAAGGGGAGAGCGGTCAAGAAGGAATGCTTACTTATAAATAGATGAAGCACTCCCCATAAAAACTTTTCCAAGATTTAATATTTTTCTTTTTAAAAGGGGAAAATCTTAGAAATTGTGGTTGGTGTCGTTACGTATTTATCTTATCTGCGCTCTTCTGTTTTTGCTTAATATATACATAAATGGATAATTTCTACATGGGTCTATCTCAATTTAGTGAGTTTGTATTGTAATTAAAATGATATTCTGGCATGGAATGCATCTCTATCGCGTGTAACCCCGTTGCGAAAGATTAACCCGTTTGCTGTTAACAGGTTATAAATAGTTCATCATTTATTCCCGGATAATATTCCATATTGCTGCAATTCCATTTAAATTGCATCAATAAAATTATAAAACACAAATTTAACAGACGTGCAATCGAAACTACGCGCTGAAATCATCCAAATTATAAACTAGTTTTAAGGCTGTTCTTAACTGCTCTGCTCAACAAGCGCAAAACATTTTGACACATTTACAAATTCATTTTTTAACGGAAAGATGTAAAATTGGAATGCCTGACTATGGAAACGATTTGGAATAGGACTGTGTTTTCCATTTTTTGATAAATTACGTATTGAGTTATAAGCGATTTCGATCACGTGACATAGACGTTTTTCATCCTTCCTTGAGTGTTTATTCTTCCTTTTCGCTGAAATTCAGTTCAAAACGCCCACTTTGACACTATTTTCTGAAAGATCTATTGCGTTTGAAAAAACGGAAAACACAGTTCGATTACATAGTTTCTGATTTCTGAACAACAACACCAGCTAATTTCATGCATTTCCAAACAAAAATAAATTAAAACTTCTGTCATAAAATTGCCCGTTTGGATTTGAGAAAAGCCTTAACTCGGCAAGCTGAGAAGAAAACTGAATTAAATTAGCTCATTTGCAGTATTTTTCCCTTCAAAAAATTTCTTGTATTCATGTTAGTTGCATAAACGTTATAGATTTAAATAAAAATTGCGGTTTACCTTTATTTATAAGCAACCAGCAATTTGTTTAGGTAGAATTTGTGTTCTTATAAGATTTTTCACGGCTCCGCCCAAGATTTAAAACAGGCCCGCAGCTTTCCTATCTGGAAACCAAACCTTTCACAATTTTAGTCATTTTAAAATTAAATCGTACCTGTCACAAAACAGCAAAAGTCACCAAAGAAAGTTTTTTTATTATTATTTCGTTATAAATAAAAGATATGTATTTAAAGAACTCCAGAGTTTCCCCTTGACAGTTCCAGAGGGTGCTGCACCCCTCATGTCCTTTGATTTACAAATTAGCACCCTCCTTTCCCCTCATCTAAAAAATTAGTGCCCTTCTTTCTCCTTATCTAGAAAATTAGCCCTTACTCCTTTTTTGTTTTAAAAAAATTGTACCCTGAATTTTAAATATTAAAAGTGGCTTTGAAAATAAAAAAAATTCTAAAAAAAGTCATAAAAGTACATTTTAGACTTTAAAAAGTGCCCTTTCTCAACTAGCAACACCCTGTCCCTTTTTAAACATGGGTGAAACTCTGGGACCCCGTTAAAAAATTCTAAAGAGAAACATGAATAAAATAATTTTATATTTACAAAATCATGAATAGATTGCTTTGTTTTGGAAGTATAAAAAATCGTTCACAATTTGACAAAAACAGTGGAAGTATAAAGAAACGTTCACTATTTGACAGCAAGTGGGAAATTGCACGTCAAACGTGACAAATGAGGTGCGTTCGTACTGTAACTAGTTTTATAAATATTTTTTGCACTGCATATTGTACTGAATGTATATTTTAATGCACTTCATAAGTGCATATCAATGTCATTCTGTTCGAAAGGCTGTAACATCTTTAAAATGCGCTTGAAATAATTTTTCCATGGGCCGTCATGTAACGGAAAACTTTTGACTGTCCCTGTAATTAAACTATACATCCGATTTTCATAAAATTTGAAATGATTCGCCAAAATTGTGCAATAATTATATATTTTAAATTTCAAACGATTCGGTTGGGTTGTTTTTGCGCTGTTATATGCGGACGGACGGACAGACAGACGGAGTAAACGACGACAGGGGCTGACACCACCTCGGATTACTGAAAACTTGGATTTTCCGAAAGAGTAGAAAAATATTACCAATTATAAATTTACTCAGTTACGATGACAATGAATGTACATACCATTATTCCTTTAGCAGGGGTCGTACTTGTCCTGATATTCCTTAAATTCCTGAAAAATGAAAAAAACGTCCTGAAATGTCCTGAAATATGGTAACGTGTCCTGAAATTTCGTGAGTTTTGTACTGTAGCACAAACAATCATTTTTCCGTGAATATGTATTTGTTGTGTATTTGTTTGTAGTTGTATTTGTGTATGCATTTGTTTTTTTCGCGGAATTGCACAAAATCAGTACTTTAGAATTAATAGGTACTTTAGAGTCAGAAAATAGTGAAAGGTTTTGTCATATGATGATGAAAAACTCACAAATTTCGTCAAATGGTGTGGTCGCACAAAAAAAAAAAAAAAAAAAAAAAAAAAATCGGGAATTTGTCAGTCGGACAGGAAGGAAAATTGCAAATTTTGTTGTTAATCGGTCATTGACAAAAATTGCGATAGTCTTCAACTAATTTCTAAAAAAATGGGGAATGTCGTCATTCATTCACTGAAATTCACAAATTTCGGCAAACGTTCATGGGAAAAAAATCTCGAATTTCGGCAAACGATCGTGGAAAAAAAAAATTCTCGAGTTTTGCAAACAATCGCGGGAAAAAATCTCGAACTTTGGCTGGTGATTGCAGAAAAATATCTCGAACTTCGACAAACGATCGTGGGAAAGAAAAGTAGTTTGCGGGTAACTGTGTCCTGAAATTGTCCTGAAATATTGGAAAAAGTATGTCCTGAAATATCACCTAGGACCAGTACTACCCCTGCTTTAGTAATGATATACAGGATAATTTGCAATTAAAAACAATTTAAATTTTTTGCTGCTTTACTCTTTTTAGTTGCAATACCTAGCCAACGCTTAAAAAGCATAACGTCAGCAGGGGTGGCTTCATTTTGCTGTTCTGCATATTTTAAAACCACTTCTAAAGATGCAAAACCTTCACTATGAGAGATTTTTATTTTTTCAAATGACGGAGAGTCGTTTTCTTCTGTATCATTACATTCCTTCTCATCTTCTATCATTTATCCAATAGTCGATTCAGTTATTTCCATCATTTAATCACTGTTTAGCCATTCTTTAATGTCTCCATTTCAATTTTAAATCTGCATTACAATTTTCACAGCCCGGTACTTTCTTCACCAAATTTTTCAAAAACAATGTCTTCACCATCTTCGTCATTAAGATTCTCAATGGTTGTTACCACTTTAGGTAAAAATGTCGACCACGATTTATTCAGTGTTGTAGATAGCATTTCTTCCTTTATCCAGTAAACAACATCTCTCATGTTTACACTCTTCAAAACGTTCTCAATACTTTCATCATGAATGACATTCCTTCCAAGAAGAAACGAAAAGAACTGGCATTCTTTCGGGTGAGAAAAATAAAATAGAAATTTTTGTTTTTATTTTTGACGCCTCGAATTAAGCGGAACCTCGGACTTAAGAGACTCGGATGTTCGAGAGTCTACTGTAATTACAAACGCACCTAAAAACAGTGGAAGTATAAAAAATCGTTCGTAATTTGACAAAAACAGGACCTTTTGAGAAAAGTCTTGACACGTACCATCTATCTGACACATCTATAAATATTGCGAAGTATAACGAACGCACCTCAAAACAGTGGACGTATAAAAAATCGTTCGTAATTTGACAAAAAAAACAGGACATTTTGAGAAAAGTCTTGACACGTACCATCTATCTGACACATCTATAAATAATCATTATTACTAAAATTATGTCATCAAACAACTGCACCTGCCTCAAAGTAATACATACCGCTAACGCTTGCGTTGAGTTCCTTATATGTGCTGGTTTGAAGGCGAGAAATCAGCATTCGAAATCCCATTTCCAGAAGCATTGAGAAATGTCAAGTGTGTAGAATTGGTGAGAAGATGGAGTGCTCTCTGTAGGGCGCTTTTCCAAGAGTAGAATTTTCTCCCAGAAAGCTATCAACGAGGAGTCCATCGGACGGGTTTTTCTCCGTTGGTGGTTAAAACTTCTCGGCCCAAGAATGTTTCTCCAAAGAGAATTTATGTTCTTGAAGGGTATGTATTACTTCATAGGTGAACGTTTGCAGAGAGGGTTTGCAAGAAAAGTGACAGATGCAACTAAAAAAAAATTCATTAGTATTATTTCCAGCAATTAAGTCCGGCTTAGGTGCCTTTTTCTAAGTGAAAAGTGCCATAAGCAGGGATGAGGGGGGGGGGGGGGTATACACCGTATACCTAGATTTTTTAAAGGAACACCGTATACCCTGTGTTTCTCAAGAAAGCTATAGTATATACACTCTAGGGTATATGCTCTGCCTTGAGCGTATACCCTCTGTTTTTTGTTGTTGTTTTTTTTGCTACACCACTGGCCACAAGTGTTAGTTATCCAGAAGACCGTTAGACTACGCCATGTCTCACATTTATATAACTGTCCTGGTCCTCAGATGAGGAGGCTAAGCTCTAACCCAGGCATGTCAAACACATGTTAGTTGTCGACGAATAATGTGTGGCCCGCTAAGCGTTTGTTAATTTTCCTATCTATATTATAAAGGACAAACATATCTGTGCGTAACGCATACGTCATTCTGCGAATGGCAACACTTTGAAATTTGAAATGAAATTTCGGTTTTGCAATTTTCGCTACTGCAAATTTTCAAACTTCTAAACATCCCACATTTTAAATTTTTACACCGTCTTATACAGAAAAAAATTTACTTTTAAATGCAACTTGTTTGAAAGCTGTATCTCAATTTATTTTTGAGATATTAATTTTTTTATAGTTTTTAATATCAATTTTCTAATCGTGGCAACTGAAGTACTTCATTTCTATTAAAAGTGGTTTAGTTATCTTTATTGATTATATTCTTACTGATGCCAGTTTTTCATTACAATTAAAAAAAGTTTTTTCATTCCGCTGATATTGAGTTTGAGACAATAGGCAAAATATTTCAGCGACTGAAAATGACGTCATATTTAAAAGAAAACGATAATTTTACTTGATAAAAAGAGATATTTCCTCTTGAATACGTCTAAAAATTATAAAATTATGGAATTTTTACGCGCGGGTACAGAGATTATACTAAATCTTCAAATCACAAGTGGTAATTTTCACATGGAAAGTTGTAATAGTTGACAAACGCGACTTCAGGCTTGAAAATATATTTATTAATAACTTATTGCGCTATAAAATGTTTTTAAATGGTTAATATGGATGTGAAAAGTGGAAAATGACTTGATTCGGTTTAGATTTAAAGGGGAGAAAATTCTATGATTATGTCGTGAAATCATTTTTGCTGATTTTTCATTCCGTAATACCAAGCAATAATTGATAACTTAATCAAAATTACTTATCTTGATTATATGTTACTTATTACGCATATGAATAAAGTTTAATTTTGCAATAATTTTAACAGTAGAAGTTTATGAAAAAAGTATTTAATTACGCTTAGGTTAAAATATGTCTTTGGAGAGTTAAACTAACAAGTGTAAGATGGATTTTTTATTCAAATTATTTAATTGTTGTCGATGTATTATAAATTTGATGCAACAGTTCCTTTGTAAACATTTTCTTTCGTCGAAATTCGACGGGATCCTCCTCATGTTTAATAAAGTCCATGTTTGATGCGAAAATACGCTTTGCACGAACATACTTGCACTAACAGTATGTCTGCAGTTTTGCCATATTGGAGAACTTTTTAATTTAAAATATCTACCACTATTTCAGAATGGTAATCTTCTCTTTTTGTAATAACAGCCATTCCGTGATTAAACAAAAAGAAGAAAAATGGTAGTAATTTGGATTTTTAAAAAAAAATCCAGAACCGGGCATTAATAATGACATGGACAGCAAAGATTAGAAAATTGTTGACTGTTGAGATAGATTTTTTTAAAAAGAAATCTAATATTTAAAAAGTCATAAAGAATAGCTACAGATTTTATTGAAAGTATACATTTCCCCCCTATTCGATTATGTAAAAGTTGAAGCTATGCGAGATTTAGAAGGAAAAGCCAGGGCGCAAGTCAGGGCGCCACCAAAAGCCAGGGCGTCACCATCGTTATGACACCATCTGTACCGTACTATCTTTTAGGATATTTTTCTAATATTAATGGTCTACATATTTCTGATCTTTTCTATTTTTTTGTTGTTGTTGTTGTTGTTATTTTAATTCAATTTAATTTTTGTACCATTTAATTAATATTCGAATTTACTTGATTCTTGATTCCTTTCGGATTATCCGTTTAAAATCTTTAAAATATTAGTTTGCACATATATTGTAACACTGGGGATCTGTTTCGGAAGAAATTGAGTCCTTTAAAGTAACCCTTCACAAATTTTTTCATGTTAAAACAGGACCCTTCACAATATTTTTCTTCCTGAAATAGGACCCTTCACAAAAATTTTCATCCTAAAACAGGACCCTTCACAAAATTTTTCATTCTAAACATGACCCTTCACAAAATTTTTCATCCTAGAACAGGACGCTTCACAAAATTTTTCATCCTAAAACAGAACCCTTCACAAAATTTTTCATCCTAAATCAGGACACTTCACAAAATGTTTCATCCTAAACATGACCCTTCACAAAATTTTTTATCCTTATCAGGACCCTTCACAAAATGTTTCTTAAAACAGAACCCTTCACAAAATTCTTTTTCTTAAAAAATAAACCTTTCACAAATTCTGTTATTTCAAAGTAAAATCTGACCTGTCACAAAACATCTGAAGTTGCCAAAGATCCTATTTTCTATCATTTAAATAGGCCAGGGTCGGCGAACCTATGGCACGCGTGCCACTTTTGGCACGCGAAAGAATAATTTTGGCACTGCGCGGCGTTGATTATGTCTCTAAATCAGTATACAGAGATTTTACACAAAATACACGAACTTAGATTTGATTCTAAATTTGATTAATTGGAAATTGTAGAATTTTAATCTTATTGAATATGGTTCAAAAACTTATCAAACAAAGAATATATTTTAAACTACCAAAAAGGAAAGATTATTATGTGTATTAATAAAAATATCTATGGTAAATTATGGCAATTTGAAAATTAATTCGAAAACTATTTAAATATAAACTGACTTTTTTTTCATTTTAATCATTGTTCTTACTATTTATACCTGTGAGTCATTATTTTCTCAAATGAATAATATAAAAATTCAAATAGAGAGCAGTTGTCAGATAAATCCATTTTATTTTGCATTCTGTTAAAATTAACTGAGTATTAAAATTATATTAATTGTTTTTCATCCAAGATACAACATAATTAATCACATTATATTTTTAATTAATTTCTAAAATATAAGTGTTTCTATAATTATTACAGTGTAATATGTTATCCATATTAGAAAAAAAATCTTAAATGATTTTCATGTAGTTTTGATTCATTATTTTTCAATCTGCTAAATTTGTCTTATAGTTGGCCCGTCAAGGTCATGTAAAATATTTTTGGAAAAAAAAATGGCACGCGACTATAAAAAGGTTCGCCGACCGACCCTGAGATAGGTAAACGATTTTGTTAAAAATTATAAACAAGAACCTGAATGTAATGATAATTTCAAATACACAAAATTATGACTGGATTTTTCACGACATTAAAAAGCTCAACAATTTCACAAAAGCAGGACCCCTGAAATATCTAAACATAATCCCTGAACAGTGATATTTAGTATTAAAAGTTTGGCCGATAGGACAATTTCCTATGTCTATTTGCAGCATGGTTGGCAGGTTTCTTCCAAAGTGGAAAAAACCATGGATAAAACCGCCCAGAAGAAATAGGTTTCTTCCAAGCGGAAGAAATGAAAGAAACTGTTTTCCTTTACCGAATTTAGAATATATAACTTGCAACTCTGTAAAATACAATAAATGCTTTTTTCTTATGAATAACCTTAAGAAAATTTTTACTAGAACTACAAAAGTTTAATTATATGCTAAATTAATAATTATATCGGTATTTTTTAGCAAGATCACACACCTGACTAAAATTTTTCAATCGTTGGACACCCCCCAAAATTTTTTAATCCAAAATACACAAAATTCATTAAAAGTTATCCATTTCAATTCAACATAGAAACATTTCCCTACCCCCAAAGTTGTAAAAAAGCATCACATAAATACCTGCTGAACCTGAAGTTTGTTATTAAAAAATAACTTATTTTTTAAAAAATATATATTATTTAAAATATTAATAAATTTTTCCACTTTACATTTCATATAATTATGTTTTGAGTTTAATTCTTTTTTATAATTAATATATTTTAATTTTGAAGATATGTTTTGTTTTTGTGGTTTCTTCCGGATTTTTCCTGATTCTTCCACTGTTCTGGAAGAAACTAGTTTCTTCCGGAAGAAATCCAACCCTGATTTGCAGATAACCAAAATTTATATGCGAGTCAAGAATGCTGGATCAAACTTACTGTCGTAAGAAATTATAATAACCCATAAAGGACAAAACTGGGAAATTTCATTAGTGATCAGGCCAGTGGTTAGTAGTACTAGTTTTAAAAGTGGCCTTTTCTTTAAAACTACTGGGCACTTTTTGATTTAAAAGTACTAAAGAGTAAACTTGTCAAAATTTTTATTAGTATTAATCTAAAATTGAATAGCCAAAATAAATATGTAAATATAGACATATTGCAACCAGAAGAAGGTAGGACAAACGATTTTTTAATAGCCACCTTTTCTCATTTAGTGGCCGGTCGGCTAATGCTAGTTTTGCCGTTTAGTAACCCATAAAATAAGCAAAATTTGCATTTACATAGAAAACGTAAGAAAATACAATAAATCTGGAGAAAAAAAATTAAATTTTAGCTTCCTTTTTTTTTTTTTTAATAAAATAAATGTCCGAAACTGTAATAACACAAATTAAAATTTTATTTGATTATTTTTGAAGTTGGATTAAGATTTTTATAAGTCCCCTAACAATAAAGGCATCAGAATAGACAGTTTATTGCGTCTGAGTTCTGAATCACTAAAATTCATTGCAGTTACGATAACAATGCGAGTAAAATATCTAGGGAGGTAACAAAGTGGCTCCCAAGAGACTTTAAACAAATATTTAATCGAATTTGTACTTATTTTATCGAATTTGTATACTTATTTTAAAGTGCTATGGAATTTTGTAAACAAACCTTTCCTTTGCTTTATTTTATGTAAATTCCTTATGGGTTACCTTTGTTAAATATTGAACTTAAACTCGTTACGGCTGTTCGCAAATTCAAGAGGACAACTTTATGACATAAATTTTAATTTATTTTTGTTCGGAAATGCATGAAACGAGCAGGTGTTGTTGTTCAGAAATATGTAATCAAGCTGTTTTTTCCATTTTTTTTTTTTTTTTTGCAAACGTAATAGATCTTTCAGAAAGTAATGTCAAAGTGGGCGTTTTGAACAGAATTTTCGCGCGGAAGGAGAAAAACCACTCAAGAAAGGGCGAAAAATATGTTTGTCACGTGATCAAAATCGCTTATAACTCAATAAGAAATTTATTGATCAAAAAATGGAAAACACAGTTCCATTCCAAATAGCTTCCATGGTCAGGCTTTCCAATTTTATATCTTTCCGTTAAAAAATGAATTTGTAAATGTGTCAAAACGTTTTGCGCTTGTTAAGCAGAGCAGTTGAGAAGAGCCTTAACATTGCGACGTTTACATCGGAAATTCTGTTGATTGGTCGGCAATCGCTGAAGAAAGTTCTGTTTTAAAGATGCATAATCCAAATTTGAACCTGGACGTCAATGACTTTTGTAGTAATGGTGTTGCTTGTTGCAGTATAACAATTAGGAAGCAGCACAAAGAATAGGATAAATATCAATAAAGGATATAAATTATAAGGATCATAAGAATAAAATAGTCATTTAGCTGAATTCTAAAATCCCCCAAATTATAAATTCATTTCCAACTTCAAAGTAGTATAGATTTTTCGCACGTGTAAATATTAAAGTAATAAAAAATATCAATTAAATTTTCCATCATGTATGAAGAATGAGAATTTTTCAGTTAGCAACTTTTAATATGATTGTATTTCGAACATTAAAGCTTCGACTTGTTGGAATACCGTGTTTACTCGCGTAATAGTCGCATTTTTTATGCCAATTTTTCATTGTAAAAGTCTAGGTGCGACTATTATGCGGAGAAATCTACTACACAATATTGTACACTCTAATGCAAAAACATTACTGGCTGGAAAAAAAAAAAAAAAAAAAAAAAAAAAAAAAAAAAAAAAACACACACACACACATTATAATACAATTAGTAACTTACCAAATGTTGCCAGATTATGTGCTGTTTATTGAATACCCATTTTCCTTTTTATGGTAATAGTTTTATAGACATAAAATTTACAAATAATCTTTGTGAAAATTTTAACAGAAAATTCTTATAATAAATCACTTTCACTGGAGGTATCACTATTGTAATGTGAATCGGTGTATGAAGAATCTCCGTCATCCCATAAAATGTCATCTTTGCTTCCGTCCAAAGCATTGGAGATACCTGTCTTCTTAAAACTTTTTGAAATTATATCGCTTGTTATTAAAGTCTCTTTTGCCTTCTGAAAGTTCCTCCTTCACATCATCAACAAGATGTCCTCGGAAGCTATCGAGTACCAGCATGGTTAGTTTTTAAAGCAATGCGCCAGCCCTTTTCTTCAAAACATTGCGAACCCAATCTTTCATCATTTTTACATGCATCCAATTTATGCGAACAAAATATTTTGACGATTTTTTCTGCTTCAAAATGGGGGTGCGACTTTTACGCGAGTAAACACGGTACTATCATTTATTCCCGAGTACAATAAATTAAAAAAAAAAAATCGTATTCCATTTTAAGTCGTTTTAATGCTATTTTGATCAGAATGCAGGGGAAACAGAAATTGTGTTTTTCTATTCTAGAATTAGAATGCTATTTCAAAAGACAATTTGTGACATTTGCAGACTTATGTCTGGCATTGACGGCGACGAGCTTTTGACACAGCACCAAAGAGGCGCGAACAACAAATTTCCTTCAGCTCGATCTTAGTTTGTTACAATAGGATATTTTTTAACTGGATCGTTCATTTTGTTTTTTTATTTAGATATCTAATGCGAAAATAATATTTTCTTCAGGTTTTTGTCAACCAGCGTTAGCTTGAGGTTTCCGAATTTTTTAATATTCTATTGTATTTTTAGAGAGTTTTTAAAGTTCTGCCATTTCTTCACCCATATAAATTATGGGTCATAATCTTTGTCCAATGAGAGTCTAATATATTGAACAAAAGAATCAAAAACTGCAAAAAAAGGCTTTTATTTACTATTGAAAATTTGGCGGAATTGCATATGTAATGTAGCTGAATAGCGTTAACAAAAACTAAATATTTCGTCTACATTTTTATTACGTTCAAGGACATGAATCTAAAGGACATTTTTTCCTTTTTCTCGTATGAGCGCCAACTAACACGCGATTCCAATTTGTCAATTGGTATCGGACTTGACATAAATAGAAGAATCGACGTTTTAATCGTTCCGAATGACCTTTAACGGAATAACTGGTTCCCAAAGTATTCACTTTTTCTATATCTTACCATAAAGGTAAGGCGATACTTAAATTTCACTAATTTCTAATGTCATCAGATTGGAGTAATGCGTAATCTTAGACCTGCTTCCTTGTTGGTATTGGTTTAGTTTCTTTGTTTTGTTGTTGTTAATTTGTTGGGAGCTTCTTTTTCCTCTGTCTTCGTCTTCACATCTAAACGATAATCCAGATAAACATCTCATGGGTCAATGAAATTTAAAACTAGTTACAAACGAGGATTAAAGAGAGAAGAAGAAGATAAAGAAAGAAAGTAGCACCTGCTCTTATATAAAGAAGAAAAGTTACTTTCTGCTGATTAAATAAGAATGCTTAGTTTAGATATACAGGCATCCCCCGTCTTACGTATTATGCGACTTAAGGGTGTTCTCAAATCCAAAAAGACAACTTCCTGACATAATTTTTAATTTATTTTTGTTCGAAAATGCATGAAACTAGCTGGTGTTGTTGTTCAGAAACTATGTAATTGAGCTGTTTTTTCCATTTTTTTTTTTTTTTTCAAACGCAATAGATCTTTCAGAAAAAGTGTCAAACTGGGCGTTTTGAACAGAATTTCCGCGCGAAGGAAGAAAGAACACTCAAGAGCGGGCGAAAAACTATAGGTCAAAATTGGGAAATTTCATCAGCGGCCACTGGCCGGTAGGAATAATTTTTAAAGTGGCCACTTTCTTTAAACTAGCGGCCACTTTTTTATTTCAAAATGCTAAACAGTAAAATTTCTATAAGTATTAATCTAAAACTGAGTAGCCCAAATAAATATGTTAATATAAATATACTAGAACCAAAAAAAGTAGAATCCTTGATGAAATGCAAGAAAATTTTATTCTCTCCTTGTATAAAAAGTGGCCGGAAGGTGGCCGATGATAGACAATTTTTCACTAGCCACTTTTTTTCATTTTCTGACCCTGTGGCCGGTGGCTAGTGCTAATTTTGACCTTTACAAAAAACGTATTTGTCACGTGATGAAAATACCTTATAACTCAACAGGTAATTGATTGATCAAAAAATGAAAAAAAAAATGAAAAAAAAAAAAAACAGTTCAATTCCAAATCGCTTCCATCGCCAGGCTTTCCGTTAAAAAATGAATTTGTAAATGTGTCAAAACGTTTTGCGCAGAGCAGTTAAGAATAGCCTTAAGAGAATTCGCAGCTACGTAATAAATCTAGAAAATTACATTTGTGAACATACTAGCGCGTTTGATACTCAGTTGCATACTTTTGATATTTATTTTATAAATAAAATATATAGATATAAAGCACAACTGTAATGTAGTTTATATTTTACATAGAGATATTTTTATTTGTAAATACGAACAAATCTATAACTAAATATCTGAAACTTTATTGTTAGTTATTCGTAGCAGTCATCTGATTTATAATAAATACAGTTTGTACTTATCAAGGATTATTTTATTTTGTGAGTGCTATTCATCTGTCTTGCGATCAGAAATTCATGGAGAATAGGTTAAATTAATCCTCTTTTAATTATTTCTTATTTTTATAGTCGTTTGATGTAGATTCAAAATTGTTATAAATCAATTCATCAATGTTAGATTTATAAATCCCGTATTCCACAAGATATTTAAAAAGTGTTAAGTTTGTTTTTATATTTTTTAATACTTTTATAGTTTATGTACGAGTAAATACTGTTGCATGATGCTTTATTTATAAAAGAATATGGTGTAAATAATATATATGTGTATAATGTACTGCAGTTTATTACAAAATTTTACCTAAGCAACTTACAAATTCGACTTACGTAAAACTCAAGTTACATAAAACGTTACGGAAGGCATTACTTGAGTAAGTCGGGGGATGCCTGTAGTTCCGGGGATTTCTCTAGTTTGGTAAATTTTTGTAGGTTTTACATCCCCCCCCCCTTTCTGTTGTGATATATATTGTGGAATATTCCGTAATATCCATTTATATACTGTGTTAGATATCGTCGAATATTCTGTAATATTTTTAGTAGATTTAACATTTTTTTTTTTAATTAAGGTTGTTCTCAAGTCCAAGAGGGCAACCTTATGACATAAGTTTTAATTTATTTTTGTTGGGAAATGCATGAAAATAACGAATGTTGTTCAGAAACTATGTCATCGAGCTGTTTTTTCAGTTTTTTTTGTAAACGCAATAGCTCCTTGAGAAAATAGTGTCAAAGTGGGAATTTTGAACCGAATTTCCGCGCGAAACAAGAATAAGCACACATGAAAGGCTGAAAAACGTGTTTGTCACGTGATCCAAATCGCTTGTAACTCAATAGGTAGTTTGTGGATCAAAAAATGGAAAACGCAGTTCGATTCTAAATCGTTTCCATAGTCAGGCTTTCCAATTTTATATCTTTCCGTTAAAAAATAAACTTGTAAATGTGTCAAAACGTTTTGCGCTTGTTGAGCAGAGTAGTTAAGAACAGCCTTAATTGTTTAGAGATCGCGGGTGTATCTATATAACTATAAGGAAAGATGATTGTGTTCGTGCTGTGTTCTGAAGAGACAAAAAGTAGGCTACAAAATTGGGCAGGAAGGTGTAGTTATACACCTTGAAATCCGATTTTGTTTTTGTTTTTAAATTTTAATTTTAATGTGATTTTCAGTGGGGTTTTGCGACGATTTTTCCACTTTAATAAAATTCATCCGGACTTAATATTTTAATGTAATGTAGTAAATTTTGTCATTTTTGCAACAAAGCTTATTCTGATTTCGTACATCAATTTTCGTGTTTCGTGAGCGTTTTTTGACATTGGAGGAATTTCGTTTCAAACATTTAGCCTAATATAGTAAATTTTGTCCCCCTCGATTTTTGAATTTTTGGCGATTTTTCGCTTTCCTCCGCACTTTATTGACATTCGTGAAAGGATTCCGGTTACAAAGTTTTTAGTCCACTATAGTAATTTTTTTTCTGCTACTTTTGAGTTTTTAGCAAGTTTTAATACGATTTTTACAATTTTTTCGCTGTCCACAGTGATTTTCCGATAAAAGAATTAGGTTTTAAACTTTTAGCCTAAAGTAGTAAATTTTGTCCAGCACCATTTTTGATGTTTTTGCTATGTTCAATGCGACTTTTAGCATTTCTTGCGTTAAGCGCCTAAGCGGCGATTTTTTGACATTCGTAAAAGAAAAATTTAGCCTAATTTCGTGCATTTTGTCTTCACTATTTTCAACTTGAATTTTTAGCGTTTCTTAAGTTACGTTTTTTTTTTTTCTTTTTCCCCGTTTAGCGGGAGGGGGGGGGGGGGGAATGCGATTTTTCCGCATCAGTAAAAGGAATCTGTTTTTAACCTTTTAGCCCATTGCATAAATTTTTTCCTCGTTTCAGTAAAGTTTATTCGGAATTTATGCAGCAATTTTTTAATTTTTCGCGGATGTTTTATGCGATTTTTAGTTTTAGCGTATATTCTCCGGAGATTTTTCGAGATTCGTAAAATAAATCCTGTTTTAATCTTTAACTTCAATATAGTAATATTTTGCACTGTGCTATGCTGAAAATTTTCCGACTTTTAACAGCTTTTTTCGCGATTCGCTATGATTTTCCCACTATATTAACCTCTTGAGGGGCAAGCAATTACGTTTGGGTAGTGCTGAATTCTCACCGGAAAATTAGAAAAATTTTATTTCAAAATAGGAAAAAGCAATTTTACGACTTTTTTCCACCAAAGTTAGAAAAGTAAAATTTCATAACATTTTTCTGGTGTGAACCTTCACTAATCGTAGGTGGGATAAAATATATCCCACCGCCCCTCAAGGGGTTAAAAGAAATCCGATTTCAATCTTCTAGCACAATATAGTAAATTTTGTTCTCCTTTCAATAATGTTTACTCGGAGTTCATGCAGCAACCTTTTAATTTTTCGCGATTTTTTTAGTTTTTTCATGTTGTGCGATTTTTTGACGGACCCGGGCAAAGCCGGCCCTCAACTAGTTATTTTTGTGAGTACAACAATTGCGCAGATGAAATAGTATTGCTGTCTATATATTTATATTAGTTCTGCACAATTGCCCCTAACAATTTTTAAGATAACAATCTTTGAGACAGGGTGTCAACGATTTAAATCAGTTGATTTAAATCAGCGATTTAAATCATGATTTTAATCAAATGATTTTTTTTTTAAATCAAATCAAATGATTTTTTTTAAAATCATTGATTAAAATCAAAAAATTTCTAAATGTTTAAAATGACATAAATTTTTTTTCAAATCTAAGATGAACATAATTTGGAAAGTTTCTACAGGTATTGTGGCTTATGAATACACAAAACAAAAGCTTTAAATAATTGTTTCTAAGCGTAATTCCTGAGTATTGTGAAAAATTTAAGTACAGTAAGTTTGTAAAAAGCATGGTTTTTATCTAACAAACATAAAAAGCATTTAATTTAAAAATGATATTTAAATCTAATATAACTTACAATGTCATAATTTCCTTTTAATAATCAAGTTATTCATTCTTTTATATACAATAAACATAGCAATAGAGTGTCAATGATTTTAATCAGATGATAAAATCACATATTTTCTGATTTTTTAAAATAGTGTGAAAAAGCATTATAATCAGCAATGAAAATTATCACTAAATCACTTGTAAAAATGTAATATTTGTTATTGTTAATTATAACAATGTTAAATAACTTCAAAACATTATAATATTTAGTAGCTATTCAAATACTTTAATGTTGTGGGGAAACAATTTGATTTAAACTTCAAAATACAATTTTTGTGATCTACGTATAAATTATGTGCGAGTTTGCTGCATACATTGCTACAATTTTTGATCAATTTGATACACATAGCTTTAGAACCTGTGTAAAATTATTGGCCGCTTTATGAATTTATCAAACGATTATTTATCACCTTTTTTTCAACCACTTTTTCAAAAATGTAGATTGTGTTCTTAATTAAGCAGTTAATTGTTTAATAATCACAAAATTTAATCTGTATCATCAATTTAAAATTAAATTAAATTTATCAATAACTTTAAAATATAAGCAGTATTTAATATTGGTTTATATAATTATTACAAAATTTTAGTGCACATAATGTTATATGTTACTAAAGAAATTTTTAATTTGCAGTTTTTTTTTATTTCTATAATTACATAATTAAAATTTTTTTATTTAAAGGGAAAAAAACATAGATTATGTTAGTAATTGGGGGGTTATTCATTTTTGAAATGCTTAATTCTTGGTAGATGTTTAATATTTTAGCACAGGGAAAAAATCAAAATTTGATTTAAATAAAAAAAATCCGATTTTTTTGATTTTTTAAAAAAAATCATGATTTTTTTTACACCCTGCTTTGAGACTTAGACATTTTAGAAGTACCTTACCTCGTTTTAAACAGGGTTCGTTGATTTGAATCAGCTTGATTTTAATCATGACTTAAAACATAATTGATTTAAATCAACTTAATTTTTTTTTTTCTAATGTAGGTGTAGATATTTTGTAAAAAATATTATGTTTTGCGAAAAATACATTGTAAATTTAAGGAGTGGGAGAGTCTGAGAACTCAAAATCCATGCTTTTTTAATTTGATTTAAATCAAATACCATATTTTAAATTAACAACTCTGATTTAAAAATAAAGGAATTCAGCTGAAAAATGTTAAATGGTTCATGCATAGGTATATTTACCTATTAGAAAATATCTAAATCTTCTGTAATTTTTTTAATAGAAAAACATGGATGCTTTCTGCGGGAATATCTAAAACTTTAGAATAAATAAATATAGGTCATTCAAAATTATTTATATTTGTATTATGTAGAGATCTCATTAAGTCCTTGTGGCACATATAAATAACAAATTGTTCAATTTCCAGTATAGTTTATTTATATAAAGATTTGAAAAATAAAAATAGGTTATTAATAGTCCGAAATATGTTTATATATTTTTAAAATATAATTTCAATTTTATTTACTTATAAATGCGAGATAATTAATAACGAAAGTTTTTAATCTTTAAATAAATCCAACTTTGATTAACTCTAAACCTGAACTCAGTAATCGCTTAGAAACTCGCAAAGCTGGTGTCTCTTTTCAAATATTTTAATAACAAAGAATAATTTTTTCAGGCGCATTGAAATTTAAACATATGGTCATCTTTATGTTTTTGCTCCAAATTCATTAAATGAATATTGCATGTATTCCAGAATCTATATACGTATTACGCTATCGTACATGGCACAGAAATTGCGGTTATTTGTTAATTGTTTAATGGCATCATCTATATATACAGTGAAACCTCTCCGCAAGGGCCACCTGCCGACCCATTGAAAATTGGCCTTTATGAGGGGTGGTCCTTGAATAGGGGTGACCAAATTTTTCATTTCTCTTTCTTTTTATCACGCGATTTTTAAAATCTGCATATTCTTTCAATAAGTTCTCTTTGTTTTTAACAATATTGTTTATTTGATTCTTGCTGTGAATTAAACTGTGAAGCCTTCTGGCAGATGTTCCTTGATCATGGCAATTAAAAACTTTGATTTTGTCATTCAAATCCAAATGTACTCTTTGGTTATATTTAGGTGCCATAATTTTTAATTTTACATAACACTGAGCATAAAATTTCTAGTGTAAAAATTGTGCTTCAATATGCATTCACAGTTTTAGTAAATGTGAAATCAGTTTTTCTAGATACCATGTTATCGTTTTTGTGCCCAGAACAAAGGGTCAAGTTTCCCCTCCAACTCAACCCCTACATGTTGAAAGATCAAACAAAGTGTGAGGAACACCTGTTTGTCTCACTTGTGGAAAAGTGTTTCTGGTCCTTCATTGTGTTAATAAATTCGCCCCCCTTCTCCCCCTGCCTTCTTTCTGAAAGTGCAGCTGAACTCTTATCTCTTGGTTCAGGAATTCAGTACACCTGTTTAGGATTTAAGGCACATGTGAAAAAATGGCTTTATGAGGGGTAGGTGTGGCCCCTAATAGGAGTAAATCTAACATTATGTCTATGGGGAAAATTTTCGTTCCTAAAAATATTGGCCCTTAATAGAGGTGGCCCTTGAATAGGGATGGCCTTTAAAAGAAGTTTCACTGTATGTATATTATGCTATCGTACGTGTCACAGAAATCGCGATTATTTGCAACACACGAATGAAATGCATCTCATTGGTTACTGAACAGCATTTAATGCATCTCCATACCTATGTGGGGGGGGGGTACCAAAGGGGGACCCTGTTCTGTCGCCAAAAGTCACATCAACTTGGCGATATTTCTAATATTTCGCCAAATTCCCATAGGCTCCCATTGTAAACCAATAGGGTTTACTTGCTTACTGGAAATCAACAAATATTTTAATGCAACAAAAACTAATATTAGCTTAAGGGATTATATTTAAGGAGTCCAAGTAATTTAAATTATGAATAAAAGTAACACGATACAATGCTTAACATGGTTTCCCAAACATAAATTTTAAGGGATACGAAACTGGTCGCCAAGAGAAAACAGAAGTCTGGACATTAAAAATGACGCGAAATTCCTCAAATGGTCTAGAAAAAAATCTTAATTCATCAAACGACCTAAAAAAATCCGAGAAATTCAAAAAGGAAAAAAAAAATCGCTAATTTTCTTAAAGGATTGAGGAAATAAAGAGCTAATTTCATTGTATGCCTGTTTGGTCATGGAAGTGTTTGAGATTTAGTCAGGGAAATTGACAGACATATTTTGCTGGGAACCCTGTAGAAACTAGCTTATATTATAATGTATTAAAAAGGAAAATACCTTTTTAAAAAGAAATAAATTGCGAGTAATTTTTTATTATTTGTTTTAAAATAAATAAAATGGTTATTCAATTTTAAATCCATCTTCCTGGAAAAAAAAAAAAAGATCAATGACTTCTTGAGGTTTGAACTCACATCTATTTACTTCCTGCGCAGAAATGAAAGATGTCACATTTACCCACCATGACACGGATCACTCGAAGAACATTAGGGCAATTACGTACAGAGAGTCACACATGTAACGCAAGATTTAATTTTCATTTATTCAATTATTTATTTAATTTTAATTTTAATTGTGATTTTAGGTGGTAAGGTAAATAAGATATTACCATATTTTTTAAATTTAAATGTGTGAAAAAAAACTCACAGAAATATATAATTTAAGGCTGTTCTCAAATCGAAAAGGGCAGCTTTCTGACATAAGTTTTAATTTATTTTTGTTCGAAAATGCATGAAACTAGCTGGTGTTGCTGTTCAGAAACTATGTAATTGAGCTGTTTTTTCCATTTTTTTTTGCAAACGCAATAGATCTTTCAGAAAATCGTGTCAAAGTGGGCGTTTTGAACCGAATTTCCGCGCGAAGGAGGAAAAAGCACTCAAGAGCGGGCGAAAAAAGCGTTTGTCACGTGATCAAAATGGCTTATAACTCAATAGGTAATTGATTGATCAAAAAATGGAAAAAACTATTAATTCCAAATCGCTTCCATGGCCAGGCTTTCCAATTTTATACCTTTCTGTTAAAAAATGAATTTGTAAATGTGTCCAAAAGTTTTACGCTTGTTGAGCAAAGCAGAAGTCAGCCTTAATTTCATTACTCAAAAGTCAAAATTTGCTTTTTTTGTAAGTCACACACGTGACGTTTTTAAAAAGCTATTTAAAAAATAGCTATTATATCAAAATGATAGGTTTTTGCATAAAAGTTAACGGTAAAGTGTATATTTTTAAAAGAACTTTAGTTTGGATTTTTAAATAAGAAATATATGCAAAAAATCCTTGATTAATTAAAAAAAAAATTGTTCAAAATGTCACACACGTAACATGGAATGGCCCATTTGTTTATTTCTGCAAGAATCAATGACATTTTCTTGAACACATACTTCATGACACTTACGTACCTTTTAAGGAATTTTAAGGAACAAATGCTTTTGTCCCGTGAGAGAGGGCAGATGCAAATTTTAAAGTTTTTTTTTTTTTTTTTTTTTTTTTTTTTCCCCATTGTTATACAAAATACTAGGATTCCCAACGACCGTGGAAAATCTGGAAAGACGGAAATTTTAAAAAGTATAAGGAAAGTCAGGTAATTTACAAATATTTTCTAAAAAGTCATGGAAAAGTCTGGAGAAAAAAATTACGAAATTCCTCAAGTGGGTTTCGGGGAAGGGTGTGTATGCTTGAGGAGGGGGGGGGGGGGGGGGGGGGGATCTCAAAATTCATGAACGATCGCAAAAAAATACGCGAAATTCGAAGAGCAATCGCAGAAAAAAAAATCGATAGTTGTTTTGTCAAAGGATTGCTAAAATAAAAAACGAATTTCGTTGTATGCCCGTTTGGTCCTGGAATTTTTTGAAATTTGGTCAGGGAAATTGACATACATGTTTTACTGGGAAACCTAAATGCGCAACAACAACAAAAATTAGGTCAATTGTAGCACAGGAAGTGTGTTGGATTGCCAGATTTGAGCCGAACGGCCGAACAAGGCAAGTTAAGTAAAAAGATAGTAATGAGAGGTCATTGTTCATATTAACACTGATCATTTGTTGAATCTTTATAGGGTTACCCTACGATTATTTCCCTTTGAAATGGAATTCTCAACTTTCTTTTAACAAAGAAAATAAAAAAAAAATAAAAAAACTGTTTCAACAATTCTCTGTTTAATTTTAAAACTGCCCCCATCTCATTTTAACCCATTTTAAGCCAAGCATAGAAATTTTATAAAATGTGGCATTATTTTCATTGAAACATGCTTTAATTGCATTCATTAAGACACAAAAAAGTTTCGTGCATGAAAAATAATATTTTAATTAATATATAAAATGGTGCGTGTACGTTGGCCAAATCAATGAACAATTGTATTATAGTCAAATTTTTATATATTTTTAAGGAATTTTTGGAAACACTTTGGATGCAAATGGACTTGGCATTTGAGGCACAAATAAATTTTGTGCTTTTTGCACACTTTACATTGTCTACAGCCTTTTTTTTTTTTCATGTTCACTTATGGCATATTTTTTTCCCATTTTTCATGCATTCGATCAATGCGTTAACGCAGCATTAAATTTAAATAAAAAACTTTCAGTTTTTTTTTTTTTAATATTTGTTTTATTTTTATTTTATTTACAGAACTTGCAACTTTAATCCATTATAAAACATATGATTAATCTCAAGTGGAATAATTATACATTTTCAAAAAGTTGAATTTGTCAGTAACAGTTTCAAGTTAAAAAACTAGAGTATTTTGAAAATATCTCAACAGAAAGCGTTTACTCCAATTGAATTACTAATATTTTATAGATGTCTCCAGGACCCTTAAAAATAGCAGAAAAATAAAATTAGTGAAAAATATACGTCTCAGTGTTAATAAAAAAACATTTATTGAAAGGGTGCGTTTACGTACCTTTGGCCGAAAATGGGTTAACCTTTTACAAGAAAATTGTTCTTAAAACGGAACGAGATTTTTTTTTTCTTTTAGTTTTTATTCATCGATTTAATTAAAATTCCATGACTAGGTTTTTTTTTTTTTTTTTTTTTTTTTTTTCAACATTAATGTTTACTTATCTTCCAAATCTTATCGTAAAAGGAAATGTGGAATCAAAGATAAATAATCAAACTTTCAGAATCGCGTTATGTCATGTAATTTCCTTTTAAGAGAACTTGAAAAATAGCAAGCGCTTCTATGGCAACGAGTTTTATACGCAAGGTTGTACCCCGAAATAGATGACATTCAAACGTTTTCTGCTGATTTTTTTTTTTCTTGTTCTATTTTAACAGCTCCAGTAATAGTTAAAACTGATGATTTTGTACAAACCCCAGCTCTATTTTTGTCATAATAATAGCTAATATTTTTTCATCGATGACCGTAATGCTTGAATAAGTATGACATTTTTCTTATTTATGATGCAATTACGTTTTGATCCAGATTACGTGTTTTAGTTTTTCTGCCAAAAATCGAAAAGGTGGTCGTTAAATTATTCTTATAATACAGAAATACTTTTACTACACCAGTACCAAGTTGGGTCATTCTACGGAAAATGTTACTTTTTGGTTTGTAATTAATTTTTGTCGCAATAACATTTCGAGAAAATATCTATTAATTTGACATGCTGCAATTCGTTTACGGGTTATGCCGTTATGAGGTGTGTGTAAAAGCAGTGTTAAAAAACAAAGGGAACTGTAAAGGACAGTTTAGTAAAGGGATTCATAAAGGACAGTTTAGTAATCAATATCTCCTGTCACAAATAAGAAAATCAAAGCAGTATTATCATTTTTTAGTTCTTACCAATTTCTTCCTCGGAAAAAAACTCATTCCTATCATAAATAACAAAATCAAAGCAGTATAATTTTTTGCCAGTTTCTTCTTCGGAAGAAACTCATTCCTATCATAAATTACAAAATGAAAGCAGTATAAATTCATTTTTAAAAAATTCTTGCCAGTTTCTTCTTCGGAAGAAACTCATTCTTGTCATAAATAACAAAATCAAAGCAGTATAAACTCCTTTTTTTTTTTTTTTTTTTTTTTTTTTTTTTTAATTATTATTCTTGCGAGTTTCTTCTTCGGAATAAACTCATTCCTGTCATGAATAACAAAATCAGATTGCCAGTTTCTTCTCAGGAAGAAACTCATTCCTGTCATAAATAACAAAATCAAAGCAGCGTAAATTCATTTTTTTAAACTTTCTTGCCAGTTTTTTTCCCCCAGAAGAAACTCAACATTCTAAACGGGTTAAGAAACAAGAAAAAAAAAATCGAAGTACATGGAATTTTAAAAAGTTTGGTTTATATACTTCGATTTCATAGTTTTTAATTATATGGATTTTAAATGGTATTGTTATCAAAGAGTATATATATATATATGTATATATACCTGCATGTACATATATATTAAATTAACTAATTAAATTTGAAATTTATTTGTGCACCTTTTAAAGACAATTTTTGACAATTCAAAACAGTAGCAAAAAAAGGAGAATTGACACATAACAAGTACAATTATTAACCAATATAAAGTTAAAAACATTCTTCAACCCTCTAATTTATTCCGATATCTGAAATCTGTCTATCAAAAATAAAAATATTTATTGATTACTGTAACAATTCATTGAATAATGCAAAACATTTCATATTTATTTTGTAACTGTACCTTATTTTCTTTTGATTAAAAATAAAGAGAGAAAAATACAAAGAGAGGTACAAAAAGCGATACAGGATTTCTTAACAGAAAGACTTATGTAAAACTGACACTCCATTTGCATGGTGGTGGTGGTGGCGGGGGGGGGGGGGGGGGGGAGGAGGAGTTTTCCGATTATGTGCAACTTTGCAAAAAAAATTCTTATGTGCACCTTCAACCACTGTTCATTCTGCACGTATATTTTCAGAGGTAGGCCAAATTTATCCTTCTATATATATATATATATATAAAGTTTTGATTTGGAAATGGACCAATGAAAATCTGCGTAGATATTCCCGGCAGATCGGCATCCAGTTTGAATGCTTAAGCATGGCCTTTCTTCATTAATATTAAAAAAACTGTTGCATACAAAAATATGAAAATCGGTAGTATTATAGAGAAATGTTTGATAAACACGCTGGTGCAGACAGTTTTCAAATCGAAGAATTATTTTAAGAGATATTTAATGCCAAAGTTGGACAAAATTGTTCCATTAAAAAGTTTTATAGGAGCAAAAACTGTACACAGGAATTTAATCATTTTTAGATCATTTTATACATCAGAATTTCCCGGTGTGCAGACTGCATTTAGTTTTTTAATTTTACTCATTTTCTGAGGTTTTATTTCTATTTTAAATTCAAATTTTCAGCATTTCGAGATATATTTTTTACATATTTTAGAAAATTTTATTCATTTAAACTGTTGCCAACTGTATAAACAGCGCAAACAATAACGTTTGCTTCAAATTAAAAATTTATTTTACACGTGACTATTATAAACAGAAAATATAAAAAGCAGGAACTCATTGAAAATTACGTCATAAAAACTATATTTACAGGTGAATTTTAAAAGAGAGAGAATATTGTAAAATAATAAATTCATTAACATGCGTTAGAAGTCTTAAATAGAAGAATTTGCGTCACATTACACTTATTACATAAAAGGAACAAAAAATAATATTGCAAAACAGTTTAAATTTAAAAATTGCGCGAGACATTTATTTGATATTTTAAGATGATCATAATATTTCATTTCTATCAAAAGTATTTTTACGTGAATATTAAAAAGAGAAAGAAAAGTTTGGTGAAAATTATGTCAGATTATAATTGTCAGATTCAAATTATAATTCAATCTTCCGAAATCTTTTTAAAGTCGATCAAATTAGCGTGCTGTTAGAGTGTGCGGTGTCTGAACGGGGGTTGACGAGCGTAGCTCGTAGGGGGCAGAGCCCCCTAGTAGTAGTAAAAGAAATGCCCTGCCTACTGATAATGCAGAACGTTTGGTGTTTTTGCACCATAATTTGAAATATAATAAATTTAATTATTATTTTTTATTACATTTATTGTACTATTTTCAGTTTCTTTATCCAAAATAAATCTTTTCTGTTTTCCTATATATTTAAAAAGAACTTTTTTATTTGTATAAATATGAAACTAAATAATTTTAGTAGTATAGAATTATTTTACGAGTGTTTTTGTTCTTAACTTTTTCTATATTTTGTAGACATATTGTTAAATACTGAGTAAATAGTTTTATGAATTATTGCATATATTATACATTGATATTCGAATAACTTTTTACAGATCAGTTTTAAATTTATATGCTTAAAAAATGAAATTCTTACAATTACTCGGTATTGGCCGAGTACTCGGCCAAAATTTCGCCGAGTACGGAGTACTCGGCAAATGGGCTGAGTACCGAGTACTCGGTACGGCTCTACTTGTATTCAGGGTTACAAAAAAACCCGGGTTATTTATATATATATATATATTAAAAAAAAAAAAAAAAAAAAAAAAAAAAAAAACTGTTGGGTTTTTTCAGGGTTTTCTTGGGTTTTTTTCGGGTTTTTTGTTTTTTTAAGAAGTAAGGGCAGGAGAGTCCCTTACTTTTTTAAAGCATAGGAGGGTATTAAGAAATCTTATTATATTTTTATTGATTAACTTTATATACAAGTAGTTTGAATTGAAATAACACAAATAAATCAGTGTAAAAGTCTGTAGAAAAGCTTTTACTTCTGACATCATATAATATTATGTAATAATCACAAGTTACTTTAATAGATTACTTTTTATTTGTGTTCCCCACTAAGAACACATTTTTGAAACAAATCTTCAATCTTTTAATTATTTATTAATCAAATAATGCTTGATAATATTTTCAAGATATCTTTGGTTCGCTATATAGAACAGTTTATTCTTTGAACATAATACATTGCTGTTACTAAAATTTTTAAATTGCAAATGATTTCAATTATCTACATAACTGATTGTAATTATTTAATTTGAATATTTTGAAATGAAGTTATAATACTGATATAATATAGTATTCAACAATGTTTATTTTTATCAACAAACGTGCATATGTATGTAATAGGAAATTATATTAAAAAACAGGTTTAAACAAACAAACAAAAACCGGTTTATTTGGATTTTTTGAAAAAAAAAAATCCTCTTTTTTTTTTGGCCATCCCTGGCAAAAGTGAATAAGTCAAATTTGTATCTAGTTGGTAACTTATATTATGAAGTTTTATTTTGTTAAATCTTGATATAAAAGACCTTGTCATTTTTCATCTATGCGAAAATATTATTAGCTATGTATATTGATTTTGGCCTTTTTTTTTTCATAATATTAACAGGCTTTTAAAAGACCTCTTATTTCATTTTGACTTTGTCACATTCGGATTTGGCAGCAGTACACCCACAATATGTTTTAATAGGATAGTGTAACTCTTTAAACACAAAGGTTAAAAAACTAATATAAAAGTTACTGAATATTAAATAATAATATCATGGATTGTAAAAAACCTAATAAAACCCCCTTTAACGTGGGTTTTATTGGGTTTTTTAGAGCGAGTTTTACCCCCCAAAAACCACCTTTTTTTTGGGGGGGGGGGGTAGATGGGTTTTTTTGCAACCCTGCTTGTATTTGTAAAATGTAGAAATAATTGAATGACACCAGTATTTATAAGGAAAATTATTTGTAAACAAGTAAAGGTATATTTTCGCGTAGTTAAAAGTGAAAATTTCATTAAAAAATCCGGGTGCCATTGTGACAATTAGGGATTAAAATTATGTGATGCCATAGCGGCATCACTGCCCTTAGAGGGGTTGAGAATGGTATTTGCCTGTAGAAGGCTGAAAAAGGGGTGTATTTTATATATTTTTTTTCTTGCCAAATCAGTATCCCCCCCCCCTCCCCCCTAAAATAGAAATAAAGATTTTAAACCCGGGTCTTATGCATGTTATTTCTTATCATTTTAAGACCATTTCAAAAAAAAAAAAAAAAAATTAATACAAAAAATGATGATGTGACTCAAGTTGCGCGGGTGGATGTCCTAGCGTGCGCGCCGCACACTTTCTACTGGGAAGGATTCGATAGACCACCAGAGTCGCATGCAATCGATTTTCGTTATGAAAATAGATAACACATAGCTGCCAACTCTTCCGATTTTTTCAGAATTCTTCCGAAAAATCGGCATGTTTTCCGATTTTACGGGCGTAATGCGTTTTCTTCCGCCTTTCGTCATTTTCTTCCGATTTTCGGCCATTTCTTACGCTTTTTACGCGAGTTTCGTCAAGGATCGCGGGAAAACCCGAAATTTCGCCGAAGGTTCGCGAGAAAGACGCAAATTTTGTCGGAAGATCGCGTAAAAATACGAGAATTCCCCCAAAAAAGCGCGTAAAAACACGAATTCAGTGAAAAGATCGCGAAAAAACGCAAATTTCGTCAAAAGATCGGGTAAAAAGAGCGCCGTCAAAAGATCGCGTAAAAACACTATTTCCGTGAAAAGATCGCGTGAAAACGCGAATTCCGTTAAAGGATCGCGGAAAAAACGGACGTTTCGTGAAAAGATCGCGGGAAAAACCCAAATTTCACCGATGGATCGCGGGAAAAACCCAAATTCCGCCGAACGATCGCGGGAAAAACGCGAATTTCGTCAAAAAAGTGCGTAAACAACGCGTAGGGGTGATTTTGGTCCGAATTTTCCGAAAATTTAAGGCATTCATTTCCGAAAATTTAAAAAAATCTCCCACCAATTCGAAAATTCGGACATAAAAAATATCGCGAATTTCGAAATCTTCGCCGAAAAAAATAAATTTTGTCAATCGTTTGCAGAAAAATCGCGAATTTCGTCAAAGGATCGCGTAGAAAACGCTAATTTCGTTAAATGATCGTGAAAAAAAAACGGCAAATTTCGTCAAAAGATCGCGAAAAAACGGCAAATTTCGTCAAAAGATCGCGAAAAACGGCAAATTTCGCGAAAAACAGCAAATTTCGCGAAAAACAGCAAATTTCGCGAAAAAAACGGAAAATTGCGACAAAAAACACGAAAAAAATCAAATTTCCTTAAAAAATCGCGAAAAAACAGAAATTCCGTCAAAAAAATGCAAAAAACCCCACAAATTTCGTCAAAAGATCGCGAAAAAAAAATACAAATTTCGGCTAAAGACCGCGAATTTCGTCAAAGGATCGCGTAGAAAACGCTAATTTCGTTAAATGATCGTGAAAAAAAACCGGCAAATTTCGTCAAAAGATCGTGAAAAAACGGCAAATTTCGTCAAAAGATCGCGAAAAACGGCAAATTTCGCGAAAAAAAAACGGCAAACTGCGACAAAAAAACGCGAAAAAAAAAAAACAAATTTCCTTAAAAAATCGCAAAAAAACAGAAATTCCGTCAAAAAAAATGCAAAAAAAAAATACAAATTTCGGCTAAAGACCGCGAATTTCGTCAAATTGCCGCGGAAAAAAACGCATAGCTAGTGTCGGAAGTGGATTCCCCCCCCCCCCCCCCAGCCCCTGCCTTTGCTGTAACTTTTCAGAAAATTTGCTGTGAATTTCAGATTTTTTTTCTTCTCAGAATCACCCTAAAAAGAAAAAAGAAAAGAAAGAAAAATTTAGGAGTCAGAAGTTTTAAGTGTCTTTTAATGTGAAAGAAGTAATTTTTAATATATTCAAGTTATTCTTTTTTGTCATAATATATATTGTGTAATTGCAAATTAGTGAATATTTTATTTGAGTTTCTCTTTGAAATTTGTTTATTTATAAGGATTCAGCTGTTTATTAATCCTTACTGAAAGTGCTATAAGACTTAAAAAATCTTCTGATTTCTTCTGATTTTTCGCCAAAATCTTCTGATTTCTTCTGATTTTTTGTCCAAAATCTTCTGAGTTTTACCGAAATTTAGTTGGCAAGTATGATAACAATGTCTGGAATCCCTTTAAGGTCAAAAAATTTAAAATCAACTAAGTGGCAGCATTTCTGACCTTTTTTTTTTTCGCATTTTAGCGTGCTTCTAAAAATGTTTATTTTTTATATAAATGTATGAAAGTGGTACATGCTCCTATAAATTACATTACCTTTAATTATATTTAAAAGGGAAAATTTTAAGATCGATTCAAAAGTTTTTGCGTTCTGATTACACCCGGGTTGAAAAAATTCGTTGGACAACCTACGAACTATATGTAATAGTAAAAATGTAAAAGAAAGAAAATCGATTTTTTCAACCGAAAAAAAGCAAATACAGTAAACTCTCTGTAAGGCGGACTCTGTGTAAGACGGAAATCTGTCTAGCTCGGAAAGATTTTCAGTCCCTGCGAATCTATAGACATAGAGTAAAATTTGTCTAAGGCGGAATATTGTCTACTGCGGAAATTTTCCTTGGTCCCAATCGATTCCGCCTTAGACAGAGCTTACTGTATCTCCCTTAGTTGCCTTTATTTTATTATCATTACTAGTATATAACCTATATGACCCCCGTCAAAAATGACAGAACGTGAATGATAAATCTTTAAAAAAATATTTTTCTGACTTTCCGCAGTGCCTCATGCATTTTGTTAATCAAAAAGTATTATCCTTTGATTTTTAATTATGTTCCCAGTTATTTTTAAAATGATTAGAATATCCTTCGAGTATCGACGTAATCATTGACGCATCGTATATACACTAGTGGAACCAGACCATGATAAAAATAAGTAAAAAATATCTTTTGTATTGAGGTTTTCTTTTCCGGTGTCGTCATTTTATGTCTGTTTTTGAGGTCATTCTTCGAGTATAAAGATAGTATCAACCAATAAAAAAAATCAATCTGATACTTCTTTATCTTAAAATATTGGATATTGTAACTGTTTCATTGTCGAAGTTTATCTGTGAATCCGGTTAAGTAGATTACCACTTTTATTATTGCTTTCTAAAGAGATATCGTATTCTAATTCCACTTCGTTCTTTTATTCGTACGCACACCAAAAGAAGAAAAATTATAATAAAGCATGCAGTATTTGTGGCCTCATCAATCACCTGTGACAATTGCTGTAATGTTGTATAAAATTTTTCAAGTATATGTGTTTAAAATTGTTAAAAACACTGCAATAGATTTAAGAAAATATATTATTTCAATCCTTTATGCCCCGGCGGTACTTTAAGGTATCATTAAAATAACTTGTTATAAAATTCATTTAATACATCAATTGTCATTAAAACGTGGCGTTTCTTTTGTTACCTGTTTGTTTTGTTTTCTTTGTTGTCATTAAAACGTGGCATTTCTTTTGTTAAAGCGGTCCAACAATCGGTTTGTAACGATTAAAATATCGGTTTCATCGGTAACACGTGGCGTTTCTTTGTTTGCTTTTTCCTAACAATCAAATATGGTTTAACGTTGTCCAACAATCCAATATCAACAAACTATCGGTTTAAAATACCTGTTTGTTTTATTTTCTTTGTTGTCATTAAAACATGGCGTTTCTTTTGTTACCGATTTGTTTTGTTTTCTTTGTTGTCATTAGAACGTGGCGGTTTTTTTTTTTTTACCGTTTCGTTTTGCTTTTTTTGTTGTCATTAAAACGTGGCGTTTCTTTTGTTACCGGTTTGTTTTGATTTCTTTGTTGTCATTAAAACGTGGGTTTCTTTTGTTAGAGCGGTCCAACAATCGATTTGTAACGATTAAAATATCGGTTTCATTGGCAACACGTGGCGTTTCTTTGTTTGCTTTGTCATACCAATAATAAAATATGGCTTAACGTTGTCCAACAATCCAATATCAGCAAACTATCGGTTTAAAATACCGATTTGTTTTATTTTCTTTGTTGCCATTAAAACGTGGCGTTTCTTTTGTTACCGGTTTGCTTTGTTTTCTTTGTTGTCATTAAAACGTGGCGTTTCTTTTGTTACCGGTTTGTTTTGTTTTCTTAGTTGTCATTAAAACGTGGCGGTTCTTCTGTTACCGGTTTGTTTTGTTTTCTTTGTTGTCATTAAAAAGTGGCGTTTCTTTTGTTGCCGGTTTTGTTTTCTTTGTTATCATTAGAACGTGGCGTTTCTTTTGTTACCGGTTTGTTTTGTTTTTCGCTGTCATTAAAACGTGGCGTTTCTTTTGTTACCGGTTTTTTTGTTGTCATTAAAACATGACGTCTCTTTTGTTAGAGCCGTCCAACAACCGGTTTGTAACGATTAAAATATCGGTTTCATCGGTAACACGTGGCGTTTCTTTGTTTGCTATGTACCAAGTAGTAATACAGTTTAGAATCAGTTATAGATATTTTACAGGGATCGGTTTAGGAAAACTTTAGTCTCTTTAAAGCAGGCCTGTCCAACCTTTCAGTAAGCAGGGGCGCACCTCAGCTCTTGGCACTCATTGAAGGGCGCCATTATTCTACATGACTGGAAACATGCGGAAATATTATTACACAGTATCGGTATATAGGCACACAATGCAAATTAATCTTACAGCGATAGACAAAAGGCCGCCTATGGGGCAGGAGAAACATGTAGTACTAAATTTTAAATTATACATTTTTCTATGAGAGGTAGGTCTATCTCAAAAATGTTTGTAGGGTAAGGTGGAAGAAACTTTAATTGCACCTATAATAAAATAACAACAATAACAAATAAAATAAATATGAAAATCAGAGATATGGTTAGGTTTCTTTTAGGATGTGAAAGTACACTTTGACTTATTTTGAAGGCCTGAATGTAGTCTTATATGAAGTACAAAAACAAAGACAGGCATCATAGTGACCAATCCGTATGAGTGATTCTAGTGAGATAGTCTGGAATCATACATATAAATCATTTTGCACTGTTTTAATAATTTTTCTAAGCAAATTGAAAACAAAAAAAAACCCCTAAAATTTCAAAAGTCAAGAAGGAAAAATTAAGCCCCTTTATCCCTTGTATAAAACAACCAATGGGACAGTGTGACAACAGCAAAATGAAGAAACTGAACTTTCATGCAATGTGTCTTCAAGGGGGCGGGGTAAGGTGAAAAACATTTATTTTTCTCTTACTTCTCAAGTATTAAAAAGAGCTATTTCGAATTATTACCAAATTTAATCATCATAATTCATTTTATAAACAATAACTAAAAATCGCAAAAGGAGGATTCGCAATAATTAAATGATAATTAATAACAGGAAACTTTCAAAAGGGCGCCATGGCGCCCCAGGCATAGAGGTCTGCACGGGCCGGAATTTCCAGGCCCGGCCCGGCCCGAAGGAAAGCTATTTTGGCCCGTCCCGGCTCGGTGTAAAAATTGAAAGTTTGGCCCGAGCCCGGCCCGGCCCGTTTACATTTTTACCGTTCTCGGCCCGGCCCGTACAAAAATCAGTGAAAACAGGCCCGGCCCTACCCGACTAAATTTCTACAAAAAATTCCGTTTTTTCTCGACATACTATTAAGATTCTTTTAATGAATACTACATGCATATTTATGGGAACATTTTACAGTATATTTTAAATTACTATGTGTTCGCAAAATAGAAAACACACAATAGTAAACATTAACGATTACTTACAGTGTTTTAGTCAACGTCTCTACAGACGTTTCAAAATTTAAATAAGGGTTCATTAAAAGATTATTGTAGTTTAGAATAAAGGATTAAAAAACATGATAACTTTTGAAGCTTATAATAAAAGGTAGATTTGTGAAAATATTTCTGTCATTTTTAAGGCTTTTCTCAAATCCAAAGGAGCTACATTTTGATACATTTATGAATTCATTTCTTTTCGGAAACGCATGAGATTGGCAGGTATTCTTATTCAGAAACCATGTAAATGCCGTTTTTTTCTTAGATAAAAGTAATATATCTTTCAGAAAATACTGCTAAAGTTAGCGTTTTGAATCGAATTTCCGGAAGCGATAGCACAGGAAAGGAGAAAACGTACAGTCACGTGACAAGAGTCTCTGTTATCTCTGTACGTAATTTATGAAAAATGGAAACGCTAATCGATCCCAAATGCCTTCAATACTCAGGCCTGTCAATTTTATGCCTTTATAGTTAAAAATGAGTCAGAAAATGTGTCTGAGAGTTTCGCATTGTTGAGCAGTAAATATGAGAACCACCTTAAGGTACATTTCCAAAGATACTGTTAACAGAAGTTCATTATCGCTATTAATACTTTTAGAAAACCTAATGCCTGTCCTACACATCCTGAGAACGATTAAGACCAGTTCCGTCCCGGCACGAGTCTGCCGAAAAAATTAAACCCGGGATCAGGCATCATGTAACTGTACGATGCCGATCTCTACGATGGACATGTTACATTTCTGTATTGATGTTGTTAAACTCGCATCGGCTCGTAACGCACATTTATACTTCTCGAAAAAGTCATATTCATTGGAAATGACCTCGTATTTTATCTGCTCCTCTCAAATTCTTATATCAGGCCGATAGGCCCGATTAATTTTTTTATCGGCCCGGCCCGTTGAAGAAATTGTCCTAATTCTGCCGGCCCGGCCCGTTTGAAAATTCTCCTCCATTCCGCCGGCCCATCCCGCGGGCCGGGTACGGGCCTCGGGCCAAGCCCGGGCCCGTGCAGACCTCTACCAGGCACCACGTTGGACAGCCCTGCTTTTAAGGACCCTTCAAAAAATTTTTTATCTTAAAACAGGACCGTCACAAAGATTTTCATCCCAAAACAGGACCCTCCACAAAACTTTTCATCCCAAAACAGGACCCTTCACAAAACTTGTCATCCCAAAACAGGGTCCTTCACAAAATTCTTCATCTTAATAGGCATTTTACAAAATTTTACCACCTTCAAATTGAACCTTTCACGAATTTTATTATTTAAAAATAAAATCTGTCTTGTAAAAAATCAGCTGAACTCATCACATAACATATTACTTAGCTTTTTTTGTATATGAGAGATAGAACCTGAATATAACGATAATTTTAAATTCAAAAAATTATGATTAGAATTTTCACAAATATAACAAAAACTTCACAGTTTCACAAAAACAGGACCCTGTGAGAAAAGTGTGGACAGACCCCTGCTTTACTTTATCTTGTTCGAAAAGCATTATGGATTGCACAAAAGAAAAATATTTTTAAAAGGCTGATTTCTTTTGCCTTTGCATCGTTTCAGCATTTTTGACATTGAAAAATTGGGGCGGAAAAGTTTCAGTTCGGAAATGTTTCTATATTTTTGTTGTAAGAACATCATATTTGTACATTTCGTAATTCTACAAAATACAAAAAAAAAAAAAAAAAAAAAAAAAAAAAAAAAAAAAAAAAAAACATTTTAAATAAGATTTGAGTGGAGTTATAAATATTGCACAAAATCCCTATACATTCACACATTCAAATTTAATTAATTTTAATTGGCAAAATCCTTCTAAGATTTATTAAATGATTGTGTAAATCTTCCAATGCAGTTTCAAAAATTCACGAAAAATGCTTTAAAAGATAAAATTTTCATAAATTCATAATTTGGGACATAAGGGGTTAAATAATCTCATTTTCCCTTCCATTTTGCATAGAAATTTTAAACCGCTGTTTTAAAAAATATATATAATTTTCTCAAAATATCTTGGAATTGTGAGGTTCCCAAATTCCAAATAAAGAGAGCCCCTTTATTTCAGATTACTTTAAAAATTTTTTAAAAGAACCGGTAAAGCAAAATTCAACTAAAAAATCGATTTTTACTTTTTTTATATCATTAAATAGTTTCAACTTTTATCTTTCCAACGATGTGTCACACATGTTTTTATATTAAAAAAAAAATAAGTGTTCAAATTATTCATTCTTTTTAAGAGTATTTCGCAACTTAATGGTCATTTAAATCTTTAATTGGCTTTTTCTGAAAACTTGGATTTTTCATGTTTGTTTCTTTTTCTCAATATCTATTAAACTTAAGAACTCAGATTTTTATTTAATACTTATATTATGATATATTGTATACTTTACATAGGGATTTAATGATTTGTAGAGAATTATTTATTTTAGGCAGTGAAATCCTACAAAAAATGCTAATTTAAAAATGACTTTCAATAAATAATTAATTTTGAGTTTCACTTAGAAAGAAAATGGTCTGTTAAAATACGTAAATGATGTTACTCAAACTAATTCTAAAAAATCTAGACCTCTATCTTTCACCATTTCTGAGTAAAAGGTACATAAAGTCGGTGAATTTAACATGGCGGAGATAGGGCTTTCCCGGTCCCCTCACGCTAAAACACCTGTTTGCTAATGTTAATCCTATGAAACAAAATTTTTAAGATACCTCGTTTGTATTTCATTATTTTTAAACGAATCTTTTTCAGGATTCCCAGCAACATGGAAAATATGGAAAGTCAGGGAAATTCAAAGTAGTCAGGGAAATTTTAAAACATATACGAAAAGTCGCGGAATTTGCAGATAATTACCCGACTGAAAAGAAGGGTTATGTTTTTCACGCGTATCTGTGTATGTGGTTTTCTTTATACCCTCGAAACTAGGGATGCACCGGATATTGATTTTGCCGGATATCGGATACCGGATATCCGAAGCTCCTTCGCCTGCCGGATTCGGATATCCGGCCGGATATCCGATCGGATATCCGGCCCTAGATATGTTTTTAGTTAAATATTGAATTATTTCTCTATATAATGTCATTTCAAAACAATAAATTACAAACATGTTTCACACATCATTAAAACATTTTAAATGTATTGAAATATAATTTACAAAAACTATATCTCTTTGAATACCATGGTTTGCAATTCAAGCTTTCCCAGGAGGGGAGTTTGGTACCCAAAATTTATAAATGCAGGGGAGTTGAACTGTTAGAAAGGAAAAAAAAAAAATCTTTACACCCCGTTATTTTTTATGTGCTACTTAAAGAATTACATTTATACAGACATGTCAAAATACCATTGAAACAATTTAAATTAACAACTCAAGATAATTATTCAAAATTTTTATTTTATTAAAACAAAGGAACAGAATCAAGCTTTATATATATCATGTCTATTTTTCAATTTTCACCCAATGTTATGGGCAATTAACAATCAGGTTGCTAAATGAATTTCTTAATTTAGATTTTATTCCATTTTGCATACTTTAGCCTCTTTCAGAAGCTACACTTTTGACAAACAGTTCAGAGCGATTTTATAACTTTAGAAATTATCTGAAACACATGGTTATGCTCTCCTAAAAAATTTTAGAAAACTTTGCAAAATCTGATGTGCATTAATTTTTAACTTGCATGAATAATGGACATCGGTGATGGTATGTCACTTCTGAACAAATTTTCTTATTATATCCTTAATGGAATTATAGTCCAAACATCCCTGGTATTTTCATTAATTGAACTATGTTCTATGCATTGGAATTTTAAATCCATATCCAAAGTTTGAAAAGGGAATAATCAATTGATTTCTTCTATTACACGAGAAAAGGTTGATTTAAAAAAATCATGTCCTAATTTCTGTTAATTGCGAGAAACAATTAGTTTGTTGTTTCTAAATATGTTTTTTTGAAGTTCATCAAAGTTTTTTTTTCATGTGCACCACAAGTGTAATCTCATTTTGTTTAGTGCTGACTATTGGCCAATTTGATAGAGCTTAGTCTTCAGTGGCCGTTGCTGCCCTTTTAGTTATTTCCTATTTTGGGCAGACAGGTAAAACATCGCAAAATATGTAAAACGGTCATAGAAAAAACATTGCTGATTTCGTCAATCATGGGGAAAATAAATAAAATAATTTGTCGATTGGTTGCGAGAAAAAAACTGAAGTTCGTGGGAAATCGACAGTGGGAAAATATCACGAAATTCGTCAATCGATCATGGAAAACTATCGTGAAATTTACCAGTCCGTCACGAGCAGATACTGTGAAATTCCTCAGCCGGTCGCAGAGAAAAAATGCAAAAATTTTTCAATCGGATACAAAAAAACAATCGTTACTTTCATCAGTATGTCACAAGAACAAACAAGGAAATTTGCCAATCGGTCACAGAATAAAATTTCTAAATTTGTCAATTGATTGCGAAAAAAAAATTATGAAATTCACCAGTCGGTCTCCAGAAATAAATCAAGAAATTCGTCAGTCGGTTTCGGAGAAAAATCGCAAAATGTTTTTGTCAGATGCAGAAAAACAAACATGAATTTTGTCAATTTGTTGTAAGAAGAAACTGTGAAATCTGTCAATTGATAGTGGAATACATCACGAAGTTTGCCAGCCGGTCCTGAGACTTCATCATCGTTTTACAAAGAAACATTTTCGGAAAATGATTTTTTGGAAACAGGAGCCTCCCGCCCCAATATTCTTTAGGGCACGAATCCTGCCATCCCATCTCGAAATTCAAGACATGTATCTGCCATTCAAGCCGTGTAATGTATATTAATAATGTTGTATAAAAAATGTTATTTAAACATTAAAATATTCTGTTTATTTGTACAATGAAATGCTGATAATTGCTACTGGATTTGGATATGGGATTGACTACATTGATAATTGCTAATAATTAATTTGTACAATGAAATGTTGATAATTTGTGTAACAAATTTTAACCAATTAAATATGCCTATAATTGTAGAGTATTTTCACAAAGAAATACATACGTTCTTTTTATAATTTAAACATAAAATATCTACTAATATGCCCATGATTAAAGAGCGATTTTCTCCAAATATAGGTTTAGTTGATGCCTTTTTTCTGTTTTAATTATTTAATAGTGTTTTGCTTTGAGTCACATTTAGTTTTATTTTAAGTTAAATTACTGTGATATTTATAAGTAAAAAGAAAATTACTTTTAATTTTAAATATTTTATTTATAATGAAGTTACAAATATAACTAATTGGATGTGCCAATCCCAGAACTTTCTTCTATCTCATACGTCTT
The DNA here is from genome assembly GCA_963932465.1 of Maratus speciosus. Lineage (NCBI taxonomy): Eukaryota > Metazoa > Arthropoda > Arachnida > Araneae > Salticidae > Maratus > Maratus speciosus. Next base: position 155,912,595 of record OZ010791.1, on the reverse strand, counting down.
AATATTTCTAAAAGTAGTTTTAAATGTTAATACTTCGATATTATTAGTTCAATATGATACCAACTTTGATTTTGATCTAAGATTTCTGCTGGTCAATTAATCAAAATAAGAATAAGTTAATCTCAATAATGATATTTATTAAAATCAATATTTTTTTTCGTTATTCTGTTGTACATCAGCTGATTGTGAATAGCCAGGCTTAGCAGGATGCGAAGTTCCCATGACTTCACGAGCCACCAATATACAGTACAAAAACTGCAAAAAATTGAGAAAATTTTACAAAAAACGCTGTCACAGTGACACCTTCTGGCGGAATATTTCCAAATTCAAGGAAAAACTGACGACCATAGCCAAAAATATACACAAAAAATTGGTTCAATTCTAAGCTTAGTTTCATACACTTTTCGATGGTAAAATAATGGAAATAACACAAAAATCACTATTATAGCGCCCCCTTCCAGCAGACTATTTTCAAATTGAAGGAGGACCAGTTGGCCATAGCCCAAAACATACCCCCAAAAATTGGTTCAATTCTATGCATAACTTCATACACTTTTCGATGGTACAAGAATGAAAATGGAACAAAAATCACTGTTACAGCGCACCCTTCTGGCGGAATATTTCTAATTTAAAGGAGAACCTGCTGGACATAGTCAAAAACATACACAAAAAATTTTGTTCGATTATATGGATAACTTATTACATATTTAACAGACACTTTTCAATAGTACAATAATGAAAATGGTACAAAAATCACAATTACAGCAACACTCCTTTCTGACAGAATGCTTCCATATTGAAGAAGGACCTGCTGGCCACAGCCAAAAACATACACAAAAATTTGGTTCAATTCTATGCATAACTTCATACACTTTTTGATGGCACAATAATGAAAATAGCACAAAAATCACGATTACAGCGCCCCCTTCCAGTGGAATGTTAAAATATTGAAGGAGGACCAGCTGGCCACAGCCAAAAACATACACAAAAATTTGGTTCAATTCTATGCATAACTTCATACACTTTTTGATGGCACAATAATGAAAATAGCACAAAAATCACGATTACAGCGCCCCCTTCCAGTGGAATGTTAAAATATTGAAGGAGGACCAGCTGGCTATAGCCAAAAACATTCACAAAAAATTTGGTTCAATTCTATGCATAACTTCATACACTTTTTGATGGTATGATGACAGACAGACAGACATTTTGTATAAGCATGTTTTGGGATCTCTGACCCCTAAAACGTCTAAGCCCACCGAAAACCAGAAATCTAAAAAAATCTCAGTTAACAATACTTTCTTCTATTAAAGATTAGAAGAAAGTAAAAATAGGTCTGTTTAATTGTTAAACTTAAAAGAGAGAAAGAAAATTAATAGTCATACTTTAATAAACAACTTCAGATTTTGTTTCACATTCTGAAAGTAAAGGTACAATTTTCTAAAAGATGTAAACATAAATTCTTAAATTTATTATTAGTCCAGGCAATAGAGACCGTATAGGGACTCTACCTAGCAAAATTAATGGTAGTACTGGAAATCTGCTTTCTAGATGTTTTTTGGGTCGCTGAATCCGAATTTGTAACTTCCCACCAAAATTTCCCCGGCAACCCCCCAAATTTTTGTAAAAAGCCCCCCAAAAAGGTATTTATAAAAAAATTCCATTTTTTTATTGTTTTTAGTGGAAAAGTAGCTAGAAATTCAGAACGTAGACAAAATTTCGAACAAATTAGATATATGACATTATGACTTAGGATGAAGGGGAAGGGGGGATCTGCTTCGGAACATGCGCCGCAGTGCTGCGTGGACTAAGTTGCGCAATTCCACTTAACCACTCACTCGTTTACATTAGCCCTCCCATCTTCCCTCCGAACTTTCTCTATAAGGTTTACTTTAAGTTTTTTGGGTCGCTGAATCTGAATTTTTAACTTACCCCAAAAATTTCCCCCCCCCCCCCCCGAAACCCCCCCAAATAGTTGTTTTTAACTTAAATTTCTTATTGTTTTAGGGGAAAAGCATTACGAAATTCAGAAACTAGACAAAATTTGCAACAAATAGGATATATGGCATTATGACGTAGGATAAACGGGGAGAGAGGGGGCTGCCTCGGAACATTCCCCACGCGCTTTTCTCAAAAAACAAATTTTTTCAAAAAATCAATTTTTTGGGGGAGTTGCCGGGTGAAATTTTGGTGGAAAGTTACAAATTCGGATTCAGCGACCCAAAAACATCTAGTAAGCCGATTTCAAGTAATACCATTAATTTTGCCAGGTAAAATCCCCTATTGCCTGACTTCATCATTTAGTGCACGTAGCGCCGCAGTGCATGTTCCGAGGCAGCAATCACCCTCCCCGTTCATCCTAATTCATAATGTCATATATCCTATTTGTTGCAAATTTTGTCTAGTTTCTGAATTTCGTAATGTTTTTCCTCTAAAACAATAAGAAATTTAAGTTAAAAACAACTGTTTGGAGGGGGTTTCGGGGGGGAAATTTTTGGGGGAAAGTTAAAAGTTCAGATTCAGTGACCCAAAAATCTTAAAGTAAACCTTATAGAGAAAGTTCGGAGGGGAGATGGGAGGGCAAATGTAAGCATGTGAGTGGTTAAGTGGAATTGCGCAACTTAGTTTACGCAGCACCGCGCGCATGTTCTGAAGCAGATCCCCCCTTCTCCTTCATCCTAAGTCATAATATTATATATCTAATTTGTTGGAAACTTTGTCTACTTTCTGAATTTTTAGATACTTTTTCTCTAAAACAATAAAAAAATTGATTTTTTTAATAAAAACCTTGTTTGGAGGGCTTTTTAGCAAAATTTGAGGGGGTTGCCGGGGGAAATTTTGGTGGGAAGTTACAAATTCGGATTCAGCGACCCAAAAAACATCTAGAAAGCCGATTTCCAGTACTACCATTAATTTTGCTAGATAAAATTCCCTATTGCCTGGACTATATAGAGAGTTCAAATACCAATGTTAGGAAAGCTGGTAATTCTTTATACTTTTGAGAATTACCTTTTACTCATAAATAGTGGGCTTACTTTCATATTTTGCATTATAAACAAAAGTTGTTCGGCATTGTTTGAATCAAACGATATCTCTTCTCCTTATATATTTGTTTTGCTAAGCATTGCCGGATATCCGGCAGTTAAGTCGGATATCCGGTGATTGTGATTCGGATATCCGACGGTATTTCGGATATTGAAAAATCAGCCGGATGTGCCGGATATCGGATATTTGCCGGATATCCGTTGCATCCCTACTCGAAACATCCCAACGGCTGGATGGATTTTAATGAATGAGGTCTCTATCGATTCGTCTTAACGGCCCGATGGTTATAGGCTAGGTTTTGTTTTTATAAATTCAAAATGGCGGCCGTAAAATACAAAATGGCGGTAGGCACGGAAAAAAATACGCCCTCTATTGAGTGACATATCATTGGATAGGTCTTTCAAAATGAAGACGATGTTTCATTGACTATTTTACCGTCCGAAGCTCCGTTAAAATATTATACAACCTGGAAGTTGTGTATGTAGGATCTCTAGGTTTACTGCAACTCTAACCATCATAGACATATACAGACCTCATCAAAACAGTGTTTATAGATAGGAACTAACAGTTAAACACAACTTAAAAGTCATCTATATAAGTAAATAAAAAAAATAGGTAACTAATATAAACAAGTAATATGAAAAAAAAATATTTTTAGTCAATTCCTACTTAGGTCAATAAGAGAATTTTTTTCTCCCATTCTTCTTTCCTTTTGAGTGGCGCTTAAAATGTCTTGATCAAGAAGAGAGCTCTCTCGGTCTTAAAACACCTTGATCAAGAAGGGGATCTCTCGATTATTGAAAATTAATTAATTTAATTTAATTAAGGAATTAATATTTGAAAAAAACTGGATTAACATAAAGTGTCATTCACTACAAGTTTAAAAAAAATTATTTGAGCTTGATTGGATGAATAATGAGTATTTTATTAACGATTGAAAATTTGAACAAGATATATATAGCGAGAGTGTGAGCTAATAGGAATTGGAAAAAAAAAAAAAATAGTATCACATTGATGAGAAATAATTAATTAGTTCGCTTTTCACGCAGTCGGGTTTTTTGATTTTTTAAATTTAACTGTTTATTTCTAAAAAGTCATTAAAGAGATTCTGGTCGCGGCCAGACATGTTTTGTTTTTGCATAGGCTACCTGAGATAAATCTATAAATAGGTGATTTGTTACTTTTTCGATTTTATTTACACTTTCTTTTATTAGAAATCTTTTACTTTCCGAACCGGCTTCGAAAGTGGGAGTATTCTTATTTAAAAAATCTGGAAAGAAGATCGAAAAAGGTACAAACGGGCTATATTAACTTAAATTTCTTCATAGGATTCACATTAGCGAAGAAGTTTACGCGTGGAGTGAAATAGCCCCTTAACTGACGCCGTAAAATTTTTTTCGTCTAGTGTCGTAACTATGATTTTTTATAAAAAATAATGGTATTTTTATATGACTGTATGCGTCAACTGAAATAAATCAGTCAGTACAAAATGCTTCACAGGGAGAAAAATAAAACATTGAATAACCTTCGAACGGAAAAAAAGTTTCTTATTTCAAAATTTCAGGATTTACTCATGAGAATAAATGAAACTAAAAGATGATATTATCAAAATCAAGACTAAGGAAATCTTACTCAAAATATTGGCCATCTGAGGAAACAGTAAAATGCTCTGCTCGAAATTCGCGATAACCTGCTTGAGTAGGTCTGTTGGTGTTGTTGTTGGTGTTTATGACGGTTAATTATCAACACGAGGGATATGGGCCCAAAGAGAGGGGGATGCCCCTCGTGGGGGGTCTTTCTAAAGGAACCTAAACCGTGTTTACGCAAGGAAATCCAAGTTTCGAAGAAAACAACGGAAAACTCCTAACTATTATACCGACGGGCGCGATTGGGTTCGAACCTAGCACCTCCCGTCTACCAGCTTTGAGAGCAGTTGTTCTGTTGGACACACTTGTTATAGCTATTTTCAATTCTTCTATGGTTTTTGATCGATCTCTGTAGAATTGATCTGTATCATAGCCCCATAAAAAGAAGTCTAGTGATGATAAGTCAGGGCTATAGGTTGAAGGGGCAAAATAGTCCATAGACAAGACTTTTGCAATGGCTCTATATAGGTCAAAATTAATATTTTTACCCACTGGCCACTACACTGATTTTTTTTCACGGGCCAGTTTTTTTTTTAATCACTGGCCAGTAACAAAGTTATGTACGCTCCATACAAAATTGTGTTTTTTCTAACTATTAAAATTGTAATTTACTAATATATATTACTTACCATTCGATATGGTTACACTCAACTGAAAACTTTTATTTTTACTATTAATTGCAATGAAATAAATTCACAGGAAATTTTTAGAAAGGTTACAGCAGAGGGGGACCCCCCTCTCCCTCGGCACTAAGTAATATGCATTTTTCTGCGACCATTTAACGAATTTCGCGTTTTTTTTTTCACGATCTTTTGACGAAATTCACGTTTTTTCGTGACCTTTTGAAAAATCTGCGTTTTTTCGCGATCTTTTGACGAAATCTGCGTTTTTTCCGCGATCTTTTCACGAATTTTTTTTTTTTTTTTTTTTTTTTTTTTTGTAATCTTTTAACGAAATTTGGGTTTTTTTTTCGCCATTCTTTGAAAATATTTGCATTTTTTTTTTTCAAGATTTTTTGACGAAATTTGCGTTTTTAGGCGACCTTTTGACAAAATTTGCGTTTTTTCCGCAATCTTTTCGTGAAATTTGCGTTCCGCGATCTTTTCACGAAATTTGCGTTTTTCCGCGATCTTTCCTCGAAATTTGTGTTTTTTCCGCGATCTTCAGACGAAATTTGCGTTTTGTCCGCGATCTTTTCTCGAAATTTGTGTTTTTCCGTGATCTTTGACGAAATTTGCGTTTTTTCCGCGATTTTGTCACGGAAGTTGCGTTTTTTCGCAATCTTTTCACGAAAGTTGCGTTTTCTCCGTGATACTTTGAAGAATTTTGTGATTCTTTTTCGCGAAATTTTGTCGAAATTTGCGTTTTCCGCGATCTTTTCACGAATTTTGCGTTTTTTCCGCGATCTTTACACGAATTTTGCGTTTTATCCGCGATCTTTTCACGAAATTTGCGGCTTACAGGGATACTTTGAAGAATTTTGTGATTCTTTTTCGCGATTCTTTGTCGAAATCTGCGTTTGTTCCGCGATTTTGACGAAATTTTCGTTTTTCCACGATCTTGTCACGAAAGTTGCGTTTTCGAAATTTCCGTTTTTTCCGAAATGTTTTGACGTAATTCGCGTTTTTTACGTGGTCCTTGGGCGAAATTAGTTTTTTCTTGATTCTTTGACGGAAATGATGATTTTTTTTCTACGAACGATTGACGAAATTCATTTTTTTCGGCTACCATATCGAAATTAGCGATATTTTTATGTCCGAATTTTCGGACTGATGACCTTTTTTTTCGGAAATGAATGCTTTAAATTTTTGGAAAATTCGAGACAGAATCACCCCTGCTACTTTCTTTTCTTACGTTCGGGAGAATCGCCGATTTGGACGCTGTAAATTCCGAACGAATTTCACCCCTTTCCTCCCTGGCATCGATCTTTCAATTATCGCATTTGGCGAGTGGTGCCCATTGAGTTTGGCGAGTGAGGACAATAAAGTTAATCGCCACATTTTAAGTGTTACTCGACGCCTGGCGAGTGCTAATTTTGTGCTATATGACCCTATTGTCATAGTGACTGACTTCGGCGCAAGTTTAGGACATCTGTAACATCAGGAAGTCTATAACATCATTAAAATGCACTTGAAATATTTTTTTCCTATCGGCCATAATGCTACGGAAAACTTTTGACTGTCCCTGTAATTAAACTATGAATCCGATTTTCATAAAATTTGAAACGACTAAATTTTCCAACAATTATATATTTAAAATTTCAGACCATTCGTTTGGGTAGTTTTTGCTCTGTTATATGCGGACAGACAGACGGGCCGAACGACAACTATAGCTGCAACTTTTTTAGGTGCGTTCGTAATTATATAAATACGTAGCACTTATAGTCGTCGTTCGGTCCGTCTGTCTGTCCGTCCGTCCGTATATAACAGAGCAAAAACTACCCAACCGAATTGTCAGAAATTTTAAATATGTAATTATTGCAAAATTTTGTCGAGCCATTTCAGATTTTATGAAAATCGGATGTATGGTTTAATTACAGGGACATTGAAAATTTTCAGTTACATTACGGCCAATGGAAAAAAAGTATTTCAAATGCATTTTAATGATTTTACAGCCCTTCGAACAGCGTGAAATGGATATGCACTTATGAAGTACACTAAAGTATACATTCAATACAATATGCGGTGGAAAAAATATTTATAAAACCAGTTACAGTACGAACGCACCTAAGGTGTTGAAATAAGTTCAAAAGTAGACTGAGTGGGGGAAAAAAAACTGTTTAAATTTCTTTTACTCCTTGCAGATTTATATCAAAACCAGATGAGAACTTCATATGTTATGGAGGCAGATATGAATATTTTATGATGGAAGGAATTCTATATCGTAACATTCTGAAACCTTGCCAATACAGACGCAAACGACATAATATTTATGGTTCAGGCCTTAGAAAAGAAAATCCTCTCTATTATTTTATGTTGAAGGTCAAGGTCAGATTTCGAAACCTTGGATTCCTTGAAATTTCTTGATGTTTGGAGAAAAACCAGATTGGAAAATTATGTAAAAGTCTCCATGCTATTAATGGTATAATTATAGGGTAATTATTGAAACTCAAAAATTTGAAAATTGTATAAAAAATTTTGATCCGCCGTACAAATAGTCGTTTATTTAAGAACCCAATAACTGACACAATATTCGAAACGCTTCGATTGATTGAAAGAAGATCGCGAATGCGGGTATAAAATCGTTTTTCGAGTAATGCAAAAAAAAAAAAAAATTAATAATAATAATAATAATAATAATAATAATAATAATAAATAAAAATAAAAAAATAAATAATAAGGGAATGTGAAACGAGGGTATACAAAACGTTATCTCACTAAACGTTCTGTATACCCTCATTTCGATGCCACTTAGAAGTTTAAATTGTATTTTAGAGGTTTTTAAAGTTTGTATTTTGCAGATTGCTTTAACCTTTTCATACTTTTCGCTGAGCTAATTTTCTGTATTGGAACATGGTTTCAATAACTTCAGTCACAGGACTGGTTTTAAACTCGGAGAGATTTTTGACTGATAGTAAATTGTACTTTATGCACTTAAAATAACTTTCTTTTATTGTAAAAGATCCATTTTTAGCCATAATGAGACATAGAAATCTTTTAGCTCTGGTTATACCTAATACTCAAAAAAGTTTTCACTTTTGCTTTGAATTAAAGATATGCAATCGCCAGTCGCCACTCGGCGATTAAACTTTAAAAACTGGCGATTAAAAATATGCAAAGAACCGCCCAAATGTAGAATTTTCCGAAGGGAATTTCGTCAGAGTCGCAGAAAAATGTGAATTTTGTGAAAAGATCGCGAAAGAAAAACACATTTCGTCAAAGGATTGTGGAAAACCCGAATTTCGCTTTAAAAAACGCTAATATCGTCAGAGAATCGCGGGAAAAAAACGCGAGTTTTGTCAAAAGATCGCGAAAGAAAAACACATTTCGTCAAAGGATCTTGGAAAATCCGAATTTCGTCAACGATCGCAGAAAAAACGATAATATCGCCAAAGATTCACAAAAAACGCGAATTTCGTGAAAGAATCGCGAAGAAACGCACATTTCGTCAAAGGATCGCGGAAAAAACGTTAATATCGTCAAAGAATCGCGAAAAAACGAGAATTTCGCGAAAGAATCGTGGAAAAACGTACATATCTGTCGTCTATCGATTGCGAAAAAAAACCCGAATTTCGACAAAAAATCGCGAAAAAAAAAAACCGTGATTTTGTCAAAAGATCGATAAAAAAAGAATTTTGTCAAAAGATCGATAAAAAAAAGAATTTTGTCAAAAGGTCGCAAAAAAGCGAATTTTATTAAAAGATCGCGAAAAAAAGGCGAATTTTGTCAAAACACTTCGAAAAAAAAAATAAAATAAACGGTCAAGTGCGAGTATTACTCGCGCACCCGTACAATAATATATGAATTAGTAAGTGTATTATTAATAAAATACCGTTGCTAAAAGAATACTAAGACTTTGTAAAAACTAAACAACGTAGGGTTGGGTATAGGTGTATAGTATACAGGGTGCAAAGGAATGTTCCTTTAACCTGAAAATACTTGCGAACGGAGAGAGCTACAGCTATACAAGTGAGGTAACGGTACAGTAAAGCGGCTACACCCGACCTAATGCAAACGACAGCAGCACCCCTTGTGGCGAAATTTGGAAGATAGCCATTGCAAATCGAAAACGTAAACAGGTAGAGCAAATTTTCCAGTTAGAAAGTTTTAGAGCATCAATTAATTAATACGAAACGACATTTGGTTCACTCGTATAAGATAAATTGTCATACCCAAAAATGTCCAAAATCGATGAGCGACGATTCTACATTGCCTATTCGCATTCCGGAAATGAAGCAGTGCACAATTGCAGATATTGACGTTGTACTGTGCAGTAATGTCTGCAAAGATTCAATTTCCAATGCAATTAAAATTTTAGAATAGCTCTTTCAGGGTCAGAAGAATTCTGTTCGTAAACTGATGAAATAATTGACTGGCACCAGAGTATTCAAACTAATTTCTTAGAAAATAAAACCCCGCTAATTTGAACTTTCATTACAAAAGCAAAATTTTATTAAAATATTCTTGGTTCCATTTGTCAGTTTTGGAATTATACTTAGGTGGCTAGACCGTCTAGCCACCGCCCTTGAAAGGGTTAAATCTATGTCGTCGTATTGAAGAGGCTTGCAATAGACCTTCCATGCTGAGAAATGTGCATACGGAATTACTCTCACGAATACAAACGTGTATCGTGAGCAATGGCGAACTTTTCGAACATACTGAATATTAACTTTTTATCACTGTGAGACAGTTTGTCTTTTTTGTGTGTGTGTGTGTGTGTGATGTTATCAAAATGTATTGAGATAAGTACGTATTTATAGCATAAATTGTGCGTATTTCTTCATACTTCTGACTATTCCATTCAAACGTTTACACAAAATGGAGTGCATCGATTTCAGACATTTTTGGGTAAACAGGCAAAGATTTATCTTATCCATGTAAACCAAATGCCGTATTAATTCTATTATTTAATTGATGCTCTAAAACTTTCTAACTGGAAATTTTGCTCTATCTCTTTTCGTTTTCGATTTGCAGTGGCTATCTTCAAATTTCGCCTCTACGGGGTGCTGCTGTTGTTTTCATTAAATCAGGCTTAGTCGCTTTACTATGCCGTTACCTCACTTGCATAACTGTAGCTCTCTCCGTTCACAACTATTTTCAGGTGAAAGGGACTTTCCTTTGCACCCTGTAAACCAGAAAAGTATAAATGGATATACCATGAAAGTTCAAAGATATATGGAACCTAAATAATAACTAATATAGCTATTCTGTATATTTGGTATTCCATATAGGTTTTTAGTTAACCTTTAAAGACATAATAGGTGTATTGAGAGAGCCACTCAATGGAAACTAGTCGCGAATCCCATAGTATTGTGATTAATTCTCATTAAATTAGTCTGTTTTTAACAATTTGACGTTTATTGCTTATATACCGCTACTGGGCATTGCGTTACATAAATATATCCTTAAAATTTGTTATCCAGGCTTTAGAAGCCGATGGAGCATAGAGTACGCCGTCCCTGTCATTATGTATGTCCAAACAGTCCGTGTCTTTAAGGATTAATATCTCTGCTAATTACCAACGATTTTTTCCGAAATTCATGATCGACAATGCTTTTATACTTCTGCTATAGAATTCGCAAACAAAACAAGCTCACCAGAAAGAAAACTTTTACAGAATAAACGCTTGGTTCGAATTTCAGTTACTGAATTTCGTCTTTCGTTACAAAATGTTATTTTTCACAAAAATATAATACATTTCACAAAAATAACTTTTATTTTTCACAAAATGGGCCCCAAGAAAAAACCCTGCATCGACCCCTCTCAACATTTATTTCTTTGATTCCTGCAAAAGCACAAAAATAAAGTTTTGACATCTATTGAAAATTTTATTTCATGCTTAATTAAATGAAAAAAAAAATTTCTATTTTCATTTATTTATTTTCAAGTCGCCATTATTTCATTATTTTTCAAGTTTCAATTTCTTAGTCTCTTTTTGCACTGTCAATAGTTTTAAGTGTGTTCTCAAAATTTTTTTGTTTCTTTTTCCCATTCAAAAGCACAAATCTTTCTGCGTCACGAATTCATTTTTTTAAACGTAAACGCCTGAAAAACCTTGCATTGAATGTTTGATTGCTCTTTCAAACTTCATTCATCTTTTACAAATAAAAATGACTTTACAAATGTGTTAGTTTGGATTTGTGAATAGCTTCAAGTGACAAAAGATCTGGTTCTGTTATGATAAATACATCTCAGAGTAAAGAAATTTTACTGTCACTGTAAAATGTCTTACGTGGCCAGAAAACTTACACTACTGTTCTTAAATTAGTAAAGGTTATTCAAATGCTTCTATTTATGCTTTTAATGTTTACGGTTATAAAATTTAAGCCATGGGTGACTTATCCAAATTTCCTTTATCCCAAATTACTGACTGTCAAAATGTATAAAAACTGAATGCTTCGTGCTTAACTATGACGAACTCGGGTGTAAAACATGATAACTGACTTTTTTTTTTTTTTTTTTTTTTTTTCCCCATTTGAAACCGTTTTACAAAATATTATTTCCCCCCCAAAATAACTTTTCACAAAATGAGCCCCAAGGAAAAAAATCTGCATCGACCCTAGCGTCTTTATAATCAAAGATTAATTTTAATAATGCAAACTCTGCACATAAAAGCTCAATAAAATCTATCAGAAAAAAAAGTAACAAATTAACCGTTTTACAGGGAACAATCACAATAATTTTGTTTGTGTTATTTCTTTAGAAAACTTGAATATCTCAGAAGTTGCACTTTGTTAGTTACCTTATTTTACATCCGAGCCCTTCATACATCTGTATGTTCTGTCATTTTATATCCCCCTAATGTCAGAATAATCAAAGATGAATTTTAATAACGATAACTCTTTGTACATAAGTTCAATAAAATCTATCAGAAAATAAATAAGTAAATGAAAGTTGTAACAGTTTTAAAGAAAGCAATCACAGTAATTTTGTTTGTGGTTTTTCTTTAGAAAACTTGGTTATCTCAAAAGTTGCACCTTGTTAGTTCAGGGTGTCTACAGAATCTGGGAATCATAAACAAATCAAAGAGGTTTATCAATCTGGAAAAGTCAGGGAACTTTGTAAAATACTCGTAAATCAGGGAAATGTTGTCTATATGCGAAAATATTTGCATTTTCACCTTGCCAAAGAGACTGATTCGTCTATTTTATATACCATATTTTTCACATGCTGATTGGTCTTTCCCAATATTTTTAAAAAGACGCACTTGGTATGAGTTTTTTATATTTAACGCAAATTAAGGTGATCAGATGTCCTCATTTTCTCTAGATAGCGTTTATATTGAAGACAATTTACCCATTTTTAAAATTTTTAAATGATACATTAGCATAACCTGACCGGGTGGCCTTAATCCAATTAGCTATCCTGCCAGATGTAGATAAGTCTTAGAATTGAATATTTTTCAGAAAAGGAGGAAATTTTCTGGTCACTCTATATCAACCACACTGGTGGCCAAAATTAAGGAATAGTCATAAAATGCTAATTTTTAAGTAAGCGAATACTCAAAAGGAAATAATATAATTCGAATATATCCCTACAGCACAGCAAGTCCATATAGCATCTCATTCATGTCGCACATGGTCACAAGTGTCAGTCACTACGGTGAAACAAAAAATAGGAAATTCCACACGTCTCATTATGAGTCTCAAATGATCACTATATGTGACTCCACTGAAACGTCAACGTGACTTCTGCTTTGTGACGAGTCGCCAGGTGACTTTACAATGCAGTTACATTGTGACTCTCGTGTGACTGTCATTTTTAGACTCAATTTCAAAGTCATCGTGAACGTTGCATTATGATAAGTCACCAAACAATGTCACATTAAAGTCACATGATGACTTTCATGTGACAGAGAGACTACTGTGAAGTCACCATTGTGCTCTTTTGTGAAAAGTCACCGTGTGACTATAATGTGATATTATTTGGTGACTTATCATAATGCAACGTTCACGATGACTTTGAAATTGAGTCTAAAAATGACAGGCACACGAGAGTCACAATGTAACTGCATTGTAAAGTCACCTGGTGACTCGTCACAAAGCAGCAGTCACGTTGACGTTTCAGTGGAGTCACATATAGTGATCATTTGAGACTCATAATGAGACGAAGAATTTTTTTTTTTTTTTTCACCGTAGTGACTGTGACACTTGTGACTATGTGTGACATGTATGAGATGCTATATGGACTTGCTGTGCTGTAGGGATAGTAATTATTCGAATTATATTATTTCCTTTTGAGTATTCGCTTACTTAAAAATTAGCATTTTATGACTATTCCTTAATTTTGGCCACCAGTGTATACCCATTGGCCACTGTATGAAGTTGTTAGACTAAATTTTTAGTTCGGATTTATAAAACTGTCAACCAATACTTAATGAATATTAGGCAATTTTTATGTTTTTCTCTTAAATGAGATATTAGTAAGCTGGATAAGTGTGTCATACGAGGAATCGGCATATATGAAAAAATACCGTATGTGTATTGTTAATAATAGAAATCAGGGAAGTCTGATAAAGATAGTCAGGGAAATCATGGAAAAATCAGGGAACTTTTTTTTTTTTTTTTTTTTTTTTTTTTACTATTTCTGTAGACACACTGTACCTTGTTTTACATCCAAACCTTTAATATTATGATATCTGTATTTATTCTGCCATTTTAACTAATTTAATGTTTTCTTTGTTTCAGAGGAGGAAATACCTCTTTGTTCCAGTTCATGGAACTCATCCTGTTGTACTCCTGCCATGGAGAGGAGGTACTCCGCAGCGAGTAAAAAAGAATTTCAACTTATGTTACAAACATCAAATTCATTTTTGCAGAGCCTATTGTCCACAAGCGCGACCAAATTACGCGGTAAGTACTTAACTCATTATACAAGGTTCATTTCTAGCTCAAGTGAGCCATCTGCAAGTGACAGCCTAATTGGCAATCATCCTCCCAGAAAGGCGTTCTCTAGCATGCCATCTCGCAAACCTGACTGACTCATTTATGATTTGTGATTCATTTCTGCTCTTTAAATGTTGTTGCTTTTTTGTCTTATTTATTAGACTCGTACAACCGTTTCGTTGAATTTTGGTGGGTGGTTTCGTGTGCCTATCGACGTTCAATGCATGTGATGCGTGTAACTCATCAGGATGTGTTGTTGAGAGAAACAATATAAAATAAATTAAATGTGACGATTCAATATATTTGTTATGGATTCGGTTTTGTCAACTGTTAGTCACGTGATGTTTGATTTTACTGTTTTCTTTATTAGTATGAGATCGATTTCACATTTCAGGGATAAACCAGACTTGCCAAGTCTCCCGATTTTCACATGCTTTTCGACATATTTCTCTTGATTTTTCACATTTTTAAATGTTCTATTATTTTACAATCAAATGTACTGTGGCTCAGTGAATGAAAACTTCAGTACAGGTGTAGTGAATTAAAACTTCAGTACAGTTGTAGTTGTTCTTTAATGATTGATATTTTAAGTCTAAACTACATTCAGATTCATTATAAATGATGAATCTTCAAGTTTTTTTTTACTGTTACTATAGGCATATTTTGGATTTTTAATTTGTCTCTATTAAGACGTATTTAAGGTCTTCACTATAGTTTTCTATATGTTTATGGGGAACAAAACTCTCTCCTCCCCTGTAATACATAGTTGATTTAAAAGTATGTTAAAACATCTGAAACATCATATTCTTAGATGCATTCTACTTATATGGAGTGTATATTTTCTTTATCTGAGTTAAGAGGGACATATTTCTTATTAATCTTCAGTAATAACCAAGCACTGTTTAAAATTTAACTTGCACTAAACATGTTTACATTTTTAAAAAAATTAAGTTTTCATTGACAAAAATATCTCTATATTTCTGAAATGAAATCTTCTGATTTTTGACTTTTAGAACTCGGCATGTCTGGATAAACGAATCACAATATCTTGAATATACAGGGTGTCTACAGAATCTGGGAATCATGGAAAAATCAGGGAAATGTCAGGGAACTTTGCAAAAATACTGGAAAATCAGGGAAATTTGTCTATATTGCGAAAATATTTTCATTTTCACCTTGCCAACGAGACTGATTAGTCTATTTTATGTACCATATTTTTTCACATGCTGATTAACCTTTCCCAATATTTTTTAAAAGATGCGCATGGTATGTGTTTTTGATATTTAATGTAAATTAAGGTGATCAAATGTTTCGATTTTCTGTACATAACACTTATATTGAAGGCAATTTACACATTTTTAAATGATACATTAGCATAACCTGACCAGGCGCTCAGCTTAATCCAATTAGTTATCCCCTCAGATTTAGATGTCTTAGAATTGAATATTTTTCAGAAAATGAGGAAACTCTCTAGTCACCCTATATCCATTGGCTTCTATATGATGTTGGACGCTATGAAGTTAGTTGAGTTCGGATTTATAAAACTGTCAACCAATACTTAATGAATATTAAGCAATTTTTATGTTTTTCTCTTGTTTTTTCTCCCAAGTGAGATATTAGAAAGCTGGATAAGTGTGTTATACGAGGGCATACATGAAAAAATACTGTATGTGTATTGTTAATAATGAAAATCAGGGAAGTCTGATAAAAATAGTCAGGGAAATCATGGAAAAATCAGGGAACTTTTTTTTAGAATTTCTGTAGACACCCTGATATAGCTTTATCATCTGTTTTTTAGAAGTTTTAAAACAAGAAAATATGCAAGAGATTTTTGAAAATTTTTCACAATTACTTTTTGGCATATTAAGCTTGTTCTTGTACAAGACTTAATAATATAACATAATAAATACGTGTTAGGTCCCACGGATGTCACCTCCCCCCTTCGGGCCCATATCCTCGAGTAGATAATAGTAGGCCTCGAGTAGGCCGTCATAAACAATACCATCCTCTCCTATTTATTGGGTCGTTCAAGTATTACGTAAGCAGTGAGGAGGGGGGGTCCAGTGCCTGTTTATTTTTTTGACAAGGAGAGGGGGGGGGGGGTCACGAAAATTCTTACGTAAGCATTAGACAACGAAGCAACTATAGTTTAACAACAAAAAGCAAAAGAGCATGATTTAGATGAGCGTTCTGTGGATGTTGAACGACTTGAGAAAAAGATATGGAGTAAACAAGGACTGGAAACGAGGATCATTCCAGCCCACCACTACATTGAAAACTTAAAAATAGACAATGCAGAAACATGGATTCAAAGATCTAGGACACAAGACTAGAAATGTGAAAAACACATAATATTCCTATGATTCTTGTTAAAATTTTTAGTTATGTGCCTAAATAAGTTAGGGCCGGTTGTATTTCTTAATTTTTTTTTTGTTGTTGTTGTTGTTCAATGCGATAAATAATAATATATAAAAACTATTTTGTATTCTATGAATTGTTTAATGCCATAAGTAACAATATGTTAAAACCGATTTTTTTTCCTTCAATACCACAACCCCTGTGTGTCTGTTTATGTAAATTTGCTGGATTAATAATGGAATTTATCGCTAACTGTAATTTTTTATGGCAAATAGTGTTGATGTTAGAATAGCTATACCTTACATAAAATCTTACATAAGAAAAGGGGGGGGGTCTAGTATTTGCTTTTTTTTTCCTTATAAAGGGGAGGGAGGGGTACAGAATGACTAAAAATATGCTTACGTAATACTTGAACGCCCCCTATGCAACAGATGTGCTAGCTGATATCTTCATTTTATTCCTGCCGCTGTTGCATGAATCACGCCAAAATGGCTTTTTGGCTATGATATCAGATATCACTTTGTATTTAACGTCGAAATTTGGCGGGTTTTTTTCTGTTTACAAAAATTTCAAAATTATTTGACAACCAATAGCGCATTTGCGCCTGCATTGTAAATTGTATTCATATCCTTTTAGGCTGCTATTTTTTCATTATTGTTTACTATTAACCTGTAAACACACGTGCTGGGATAAATATCAACCAAATCATATTTTTTTTTCATTATAAAAAAAAAAAAAAAAAAAAAAAAAAAAAAAAAAAAAAAAAAGATACATTTTTTGAGGACGCTTCTGACCTGCCTTGTACCTTTCAAGGTCAAGAAGGGGTGGATGAAGCAATGACTTTTCTTTGTTCGCTAGGAGGGGAGAAATATACTTCTTGGGATTAAATAATCCCGCGCGGATACAAACGTTTAATTTCGATACGTTCATTTCTTACAGGATAACACACAGTAAAACAATTTTAATGAAAGTCTAACAGGCATGAGATTCTTCCGCGGATCCGCGATTTTCCGCTTTTTCCGATTTTTTGCCGTTTCTCGCATTGATGATTTGTTCCGAAATTAGAAAAAATCGGTTGTCAGTCCGAAAATTCGACATAAAAAATCACAAATTTCGACAAGTGATCGCCGAAAAGACAATTCCGTCAATCGTTCGCGGAAGAAAATAGCCAATTTCGCAAAAGATCGCGGAAAAAAAACGCAATTTCGTCAAAGGATCGCACAAAACATCCGCAAATTTCGTCATAGAATCGCGAAAAAAACGCTGATTTCGTCAAACGGTTGAGGAAAAATGGCAACTTTCGTCAAAGGGTTGAGGAAAAAATACGAATTTTGTCAAAGATTCGCGGAGGAAAATGCGAATTTTGTCAAAAGATAGCGAAAAACTGCGGATTTCGTTTAAGGATCACAAAAAAACTCTTAATTTTGCCAAAAATCGTGAATTTCGTCAAAAAATCAAGAAAACTCGCGAATTCTGTCAAAGGATCGCGAATAAACACAAAGTTCGTCAAAATATGGAAAAAAACGCGAATTCTGTCAAAGGATCGAAAAAAAACGCGAATTCTGTCAAAGGATCGCGTACAAAACGCGAATTCCGTCAAAGGATCGCGGAAAAAACGCGAAATCTATCAAAGGATTGAAAAAAAAAAAAAAACGCGAATTTAGTCAAACGATTTCGGAATAAACGCATATTCTCAGAAAAGATCGCGGAAAAAAACGGGAATTTTGTCAAAAGATCGCAAAAGAAACTGGAATTCTGTCAACAGATCGCAAAAGAAACTGGAATTTCGTCAAAACATCGCGTAAGAAACGCGAATTTCGTCATAAGATCGCAGAAAGAACACGAATTTTGACAAAGGATCGCGGAAAAACCGGAATTTCGTCAAAAGTCCAAAAAGTCGAGATATTCGTGAAAAGATTGCCTGAAGTCGGGAATTTCGTGAAAAGGTAGCAGAAAAAACGCGAATTTCGTCTAAATATCGCCGAAAAAACCCGCAAATTTCGTCAAAAGATCGCCGAAAAAACGCAAATTTCGTCAAAAGATCGCCGAAAAACGCGAATTTCGTCAAAAGGTCGCCGAAAAACGCAAATTTCGTCTAAAGATCGTGGGGGAAATGCAAAAATAGCGAGAAAAAGCAAATAGTGTTAAAGGGGTGTGGAAAAATTGCGAATTTCAACAAATCATGAAAAATGTGCTGCAACATTAATGTTTTCACTAGATTTTTCTTGCAGCTGACTGATAGGTTAAACATGAGCTGCCATGTTTGTTAACTGGTATTTTGAGTGAAAGCATGTAGCTCTTTGACCAAATGAAATTTTAGGATTGCTGTGTAAAACATTGCATCAGAATAAACTTAAAATAGAAACTTTAATTTTAGAATTAATTACAGTATTTGCATAAATTATTAATTTTGATTCCCTCCCCCTCCCCAAATAAAGTAGGATTTATGTAAAAATATTGATAATTTTATTGCGAATAAAATAACCTTTGATTGTCTGATACGTGCGTTATTTTAAATTTCTTTTTCCCGTTTCACGCGCTTTTCCTCTTTTTTCATCAGTTTGCAATCTCATGCCTGGACTAACATAAAAGCTACTTGTATATATATTGATGAAAGGGTATAAAATGTAATTAATATCAGTTTTGTGAAATAATTCATCAAGAAGTAATGCTGATGCATTTTACAATATAGAGCAGTAGATTTGTTTTTAAAACGCATTTAGCCAAAATATAATGGGAGACAAAATGGAATAAGATTTATTATTCCACGCGTATAGTAACGTAATGGAAAAGGGCGCGTGTGCTGATGGGTTAAGAATGTTATCAAAAATATTATTATCTCACATCTTTTATATTAACCGAACAGATTTCTCTGTAAAATAATAATTATAAACGCTTTAGTCATTGATTGTGAACGGATCAACAATATGCCCGTAAGGGGCTGTGCATATATAACGTTATCACTTTTTTGGCAATTTTGAACCCCCCCCCCCCCTTACGATATCATACGTTATCATCCCTCGAACCCCCCCTCCGTAATGATATCGTTATCAATGTCTAAAAATTCTTTTCGTTTTTGATTTTTTTTTTTCTTTTGATATACAAATATGGTTACATTTATTCTTCGCATACTTCATTGATTCACATGAAGAGAACTCAATAAAATATCAGTTTATATATGAAAAAACTTTCTATCAAATAACACTTAAAGGAAATAGTTACTATTTAAAAGTATTTTATAATAGCTTTTTGTTACATAATACATTCAACAGTAATAATGTTTTCTTGCACTTGACCCCCCACGGGGGGGGGAGGGGGAGACAGAGCTTCTTATCACCAAAACAGGTGGACAACATTCTTTCTCTTGTATTTATTTATTAGTAAACACATGTATCATTTGAAACATACTTCGCATATGGTTTCTCGAGCAGCGAATTATATCTGCATACACATATGACAGAAGAAATAGGAAATTTGGAATTAAATAATTATATAATCATTTAATGATTTTAATTAGAGATGGGCAAAATCGTTCCTTTTAAGGAATCGTTCCAGCCGGAATCGTTCACCGAAAGGAACGAGTTCATTGGAGTCGTTCCTTTCGGAATCGTTCCGAAAAAAGGAACGAATCCGAGAAAAAGGAACGATTCCGAGAAAAAAGGAACGATTCCGAGAAAAAAGGAACGATTCCGAGAAAAAAGGAACGATTCCGAGAAAAAAAAGAACGATTTTGAAAAATAAAGGATTCCAAGGGGAAAAAAACACTTCCGAGATAAAGAGAACCACATGCAATCCATAATATTTTTCACTAATTTATTTTCTTATGTACCCATCCATTTTCTTAGGCATCCAGTCGCTTTAATTTTGTAATGTTTTGGACAGATGATTTTGTTTTTAAGAGTTCATTTCATTGATCAGCGTGTGCAATTAATTTGCAGTTATTTCTAACTTTATGATTTATGGTATAAAGCATAATTCCTCTTGGAAATTTAAGGGCGGTGCAAGGTCTATTCGATTTTCAGTGTAATCATTGGTTTCTCTTGAAAATATGTCGTCAAATGACCGTCCATTTATATTATTATTTTATATAGTGTGTCTTTACTCTCAACGATGTTCAGTGGCTAAGTCCTAAACCGTTAGTCACAGACCTATAGTTCCAATTACAAAAATGTTTTAAATAAGGTAAAAAATTATTCTGAAAGTCGTTTGGATCAATAAAAATATTTCTAAAAAAGTTACGAAATTTAATTTTTTATACGGTCCTCCGCCCTATAAGAGATATTTAGTAAAAAGACAAAAAAAGTCCCATTCATCTAACACTAAAATTCATGAAGTTATACGAAACTTTGAAATGCAAGACTTATGCCACTTTTCTGCATCCGAATACACATGAGTTTAGCCATGCTTCTAGGGGTCGTAAACAAAGTGCTTAGAGTATTTGAAGGATTTACTTCATGTGTAGCTGCGCTTTGAAAGAAATCGTATTACGACAGATTTTTGTAAGGATTTGAAGCTGTTTCTTTTCATGATTTTTTTTAACAAAAACTATGCTATTTTTATAAGCTTTTATTTAACCTATTAACCGCTAAAACTATAAGTAGGAATTTTCAAATTTCTTGTTGAAAGTCGCTTGTCACCACAAATTCAGAAAGGTAATTTCCGCTTTATTAAAATATCAAAATTTCTGCCAATAAATAAGGCAATTTTTTTAATTGTAAAATAGTGGTGACAAAGTAATTAATGTAAGCATGAGCAATTATTTTGACCGTTGCGTGAACGCAACACCAGCGGGTAACGGGTTAACTTGAAACGATCGTATGTATGTCTTTCCAGTTCAAAATTTGTACTCGAAATTCAACTCACTTTAAAGTATGCGATCGAGGTTAAATTTTACATATTGACGTAAATCAGATGACAATGTAATATTATTATGATTTTCAGTACTCATATAGTACTCTCATATAGTACATCAGTACTCTAGTATTCATGTACTTATTTTACAGGGTAACACAAAAAATTTCGGATAGATTACTGCCAACAAGTTTTCTAAAAAGTTTTAGATTAGATAACACAAGACTGCGATGGTTGTGTTTTTTTATTTTTAAAATTATGTATTTTTAAAATTATGATTTTTATGTATTTTTTAGCACTGAATCCGAAAATTATCTTCATTTTTAACCATCATGTCAGAATTTTTCGCAACTAGTAAATTTCAAAATAGTAAATTTCAAAATTGAAAAAATAGCTAATACTATAAAATAGAGTCGATGGTTGTATTTTTTAACTTTTACGACTGATTTGTATGTGCTTTTTAGCACTGAATGTAAAAATTACCTTCATATTTAACCATCATGTTAGACTTTTTTTGTAAATGGCAAATTTCAAAGTTAAACTAGTATGTTGTGGCCATCACAAAACTTTCTTCTAAATAAATCACGTCAATTAAATCATTTAAATAGTAAAAGAAATTACATCAATTTAGAACCAATTCGTATCAAAGTATACCTGAATTTGAAGTTTGATGAAAATTCGTGCATTACTTATTGAGATAGAGATGTAGGGGAAATTCTGAAAAATGCAGCATAGCAGCGCCACCTGTTGAGCGATTTGCACCAAAACACAAACAGCACTAATTCATATTAAGGTATACCGGAATCTGAAGTTTGATGAAAATCGGTGCATTAGTTCTGGAGCTAGAGCTATTGTGGAAATCACAAAAATGCAGCACAGCAGCGCCACATGTTGAGCGATTTACACGAAAAGGTACAAAACATCAATTCATGTCAAGGACTAACAGAATCTGAAGTTTGATGAAAATCCGTGCATTAGTTCTGGAAATTGAGCTATTGTGGAAATCGTGAAAAATGCTGCATGCCAGCGCCACCTATTGAGCGATTTACACCAAAACATAAACAGCACTAATTCATATCCAGTATACTTAAATCTGAAGCTTGTTGAAAACCCAAGCATTAGTTCTTCAGATAGAGCTATTGCGGAAATCTCAAAAAACGCAGCATAGCAGCGCCACCTGTTGAGCGATTTACGCCACAAGGGGCAAAACGTCAATTCATGTCAAGCACTAACTAAATCTGAAGTTTGATGAAAATCCGTGCATTATTTCTTGAGATTGAGCTATTACGAAAATCGTGTAAATGCTGCAAAATGCAGCATAGCAGCGCCATCTGTTGGGCGATTTGCACCAAAACTTTACCAGCACTAATTCATATCAAGGATTAACGGAATCTGAAGTTTTATAAAAATCCGTGCATTAGTTCTTGAGATGGAGCTTTTGCGGAAATCCTGCAAAATGCTACATAGCAGCGCCACCTGCAGGGCGATTCACACCAAAAACTAATGAAGGTCATTTTCGGATTCAATAGTAAAAAATACATAAAAATCAATTATCAAAAGTTAAAGAAATAACAATCACATCTATTTTATACTATCAGAATCAGATTTCCGAAAATTTTTCACTTTTTAGCTTTCAAATTTACGATTTGCAAAAAATCTGTACTTTGTGATAAAAAATGAAGGCCATTTTTGGATTCAGTGTGTAAAGAATCGAGGCTGTTGCTTTTCAACATTTTATTTAACGAGAATTCTATTATTTTTTTCCTGTTATATGTTTAGTACAAGCTGTATATTTTGCATTAATATTTCAGAATGATTATATAGATTTCAAATTTATAATGCAATGTTAATTTTACTATCAACTATATTTTTTATATATCTGAAGATTATTTATATTTCTAGTAAATTTGTAAATGACCCCTATTTCGCAGCAAAAAATATGCTCCAAGTTGAAACAGCCATTACTTCGGTCAGTTTTAGTCGTAGAATAATACGGCTTTTATTTGTCTTACTTGTAAGTGTAATAGGAAAGTTTTACTAACTATAACTTGAAGGACCGGGGGATCGTATAAAAAATTAAATTTCATAATTTTTCAAGAAATGATTCTATTGACCCAAATCACTTTTTAAATACTTCTTTAACCCCATTTAAAACATTTTTGTAATTGGAACTATATGGCTATGGCTAACGGTTTAGGAATTAGCTATTGGACATCGTTGAGAGTGGACATCCTGTATAGGAAATTTTATTGTTGCTCTGATATTTGTCACCAGGGTCTAGGAATTTTTAGCCTCATAGATTCCTCTTCAAAATCTACCTCTAGGTATCTTAATTTCATTTTTCATTCTGAATCTCATTTTTCATTTGGATGGCCCTACTGGTTTGGATATGTTACTAGTTAAAGCAGATTACATTTTTGTTCCAGTGTCCGTACTTTCAATAACTTTATGCCCTTTATCGTCTTTCTCCTCAGCTCCCTAACTTTACGCACACAGGATATTTCGCATAATTCATCAACGCCTTCAGGATCTGGTTCAGAAGTGAAACACCCTATTCTATAGCAATCATCTTGTAGTGCAATTCAGTGATATATATCAATTTTAATGCATTTGAAATAGCTTAATGTCATTAAAATGCGCTGCAAACGATTTTTTCCCGTTGACCATAATGTAACGAAATACTATTGAGTGCCCCTGTAAATAAACTATTAATGCTACACTCTTCATATTGAATACCAAACATCCCATGGTAAACATCATTAACATATATCAATTGCATGGGAATCCGAGTATATTTACGGGAGTTAGGTACATTACACACTGAGACCACACAACGACACAAAGCGCAACATGAAGTGCAAAAACCGGTCGAAACAAAGAACGAAGTAGTTGCAAACTTGTTTTAAACCAGTTTTTCTAGCGAATTCAAGCGGCATGTCTTATGTGTCGCCTTAGTGTGTGACTTGCCCTGGAGCGTGAACAGACGGTCTGACGGACAGACAAACCGCATTCATAAACACTAACTTTATTGGAAAGAGTTAAAAAGTAAAGCACGTTTTTGCACACTGTCTTTCCTGAGTGACTGATGTATGTCTTGTCTTTTACCCTAACATCGCTATTTGTGAACTGCTGTTAACTACGTAGAATTTCAATAAACTTACAACTCTTTTTGAATCTCCAATTTCACGAGAACCTACCGGAATTTCTCTAATTTCACACCCTCATCCGCCGTCACCCTCTCTTCACTTATATGATACAGAACCTCAGTTCGGTGTGAGTGAATTGCAATGCTAATATGTTTGTTTGGATTGGGATCTTTGGAGCTTCATAACTCATGAAGTCATGGAACACTTGTGTTACACGAAAGGTTAGAAGTTCCTTCAGATGATTTGTAAACAGATTCATTAGCAGGGCTATGGCTAGTGATATTTATAAGATAATATTATATGCATTAATATTATAATATATATATATATTTAGTTCTTATTCCCAAATTTCATAAAACTCCTATTAAATTTAGGACTGTTACTATTGGTTGTAATACATATAATAATAAAGCCAATACACTTCTCTTAAAACTTCTTAATCAAATATATGAACTTACTACAAACAATGATAATACACATTGTATAAAAAATAGCTATCAACTTGTTAATATTTTAAAAAATCTTCATTCTGTTTGTAATATAACGACATATGACTTCAAAGATCTTTTTAATAATATAGACCTATTAGATTTACATAAAATTATAAATGCATTATTTAAAAAGTATTATAAAAAACTGGAATTACCATCTAATATAGATATTGCATATTTTAAATCTTTAACTAACTTCATTATCTATAATAATTATATATTGCAAGATAATACTTTATATTTACAGCATGTCGGTATACCACAAGGCGGTTGTACTTCCAGTTTACTCTCAGACTTATACTTATCTCATTATGAACGTAATTTTACTAATAATAATCTACATTTATATCGTTATATTGATGACATCATTTTAATTGAAACTGATCAATCTGCAATTACTCGATTTCCAGTTGATTATCCCACTAATTTGGAATTAACGGAAAACCTTTTATCTAACAATACAATTAACTTCTTAGATCTTAAAATTACAATAAAAGACAATAAAACAATCACAGATTTATATGACAAACGTAAAGAATTTAAATTCACAGTTAATACATTTACAAATTTTAAATCTTGTCTACATCATTCTGTATTTCGTAATATAATACTTAATCATTTATATAGAATAAAATGTTTATGTTCTTCTCCTCTAATTAACAATAATATTAAAAAACTAATTTATGATGCATTAAATCATGGTTTTCCAAAAAAATTCATATATTCATTAATATACAATTAGTACTTTTCTTACATGATCTATAAACACAAATTAACACATGCGTAAACAAAATTACAAAAAAATTATAACATAAAAAAATATCTATAAAAAATTAAAAATTGTAAAATAATATAAAAAAATATTATAGGTTGGTTGGGTGGGCAGATGTTAGAGTACGGAGGAGGGTGGTGTTGTCTGGATAATACGCAATGGTTAATTATTTATTAAAAAAAAAAAAAAAAAAAAAAAGCGGGGCTCTTGTATTATTACTATTTTTTTGTTATGTATTTTATGTGGATGTTGATTTGATATTTTATATGTAAATTGGAGATTTTCATTAATATTATAATTAGCTTAATTATTCATTAATCTAATTTACAATTATTTGTTATTAAATTTTAATTTACTAAGGACAATATCATATTAATTACTAATAGTATGCCACTCTTAGTTTAATGTTTTTGAATGTCCCACATTCATACTTTATGGATTTTTATGGATGTCTGAAAATAATCCACATTCTATATTTGTGCTTTTTAAGTAATGGGATTTTAAGTATTATTTAACCTTCTATATACTTCCACATGTTTTTTATTTCCTGTTCATTTTATAAATATCTTATATATAATTCATTAAAAAATAATTTTTAAATTATTTTTAATAATTATTTATATTAATTATTACTGAATTTATTTTGTTTTATAGCATATAGCTATATGCTATATATTATCAATGTTCTAGCATTATTTAAACTCTTAGTTTAGTTTAAATAAGTTAGCTAATAGAATATATTGTATGCTTTTAAATTTTATTAACAATAGTTTTAAATACATTGTGTGATTTATATTAGGTTTATAATTCTCTATATATAAGGATTTGTTTGGTTTTGCTGTTTAAACAGTTGTTTACATTCAAAAGCTTGCAAATTTTTATCTTGCGATAGATGTTTAATATAATTAATAATAGATGGCAGCACCAAAATTGTCTCTTTCAGATTGCACTATTTTTTAATTTTTCTAGCTCCATTTCAGTTATAATTTATACACCAGGGTGTATTTTTAGCTAAATTTTGACGATATTGTTAAACTGTTATCTATTAATCTAATAGTGCATTTTAAATAATGTAATTAATATCTATTTATTTTATATTAGATTAAATTTGTTTTACAAGGTATTTCAAATTTTATTTCAAAATGTATGAACTGCATCCTTTGGTATCATTTACTGTGATTTCTTAACTGTTTTATTCACCTTAATCTTTATGATATACTGGTAGACATGTGCACATGGATTTTTGTAAAATACTGAAATATTAATCGGTATGGTGTTTATTATTTATATTTTATATCCTATAAATATTTAAATACGTTTTATTGATTCTTCCATTTCATATTATTTGTTTCTATTCTGCTTTCATTTTTAATCAATTCACTTGATTTTAGTGGTTGTTCGGGCACAGGGGAAAATTAATTTTAGCTTTAGCTTATTTTTCCCACAGAAAACGACCATTTTGCTTATATCATTGAATTCTGCGCCCTTGACAACGTAATTCAATGTATAAGCTTTTCAATTTTTGTCGGTGTCCACTTTTTTCTTTTTTCTTCCATAATAATTCTTATAATATTTTTTTTTTTTTTTTTTTTTTTTTTAATACTTACAGTTTTAATTCATAATAATTGACGGTGGTAGGTTATGTTTAATTAATGGTAATATATTAGCATTCAAATTACTATGATGCATTTGCGCAAGTAATTATGAATGTATGCTTTTTACGATATTTTAAATATCTTTTCATTTTGAATGTCAACAATTCATTTTGATGTATTTTTTCCTTAAGGTATCTTATATATATTTTTATATATTCCCAGGTCGCTAAATTATTTAGCAATCTTTTAAATATTATACGCTTAGATCATTGTTGCAATTAGCGCACAATCTATGTGTATTATCAATAAGATTTCTACCATGTAGTTATCTGATACCTATTTTAGGATTCCATTAATTTTTTCATTCCTATCATTGCAACGATTTATTTAATGTTTTTTAATTTTCTAGTTATGATTTTATCTGAATTTTCTTGTAGTTAGTGTATGATATTGTCCTATATATTTTCTATTTGTGCTATAGCTTTACATAATTCTGTAGAGATAATCATTTTATATATACATTAATATGGTAGCAATAATTATTTCTATTCATAGATTTAATGTTAATTTGCTTTAGTTTAAATTCATATTACTTTGATCTGAGTAGTCAGTTGGGTAAGCGTTTTGGTTGTCTTTGCATGGTTATAGTTGTTCTAGGATTTGGATGTTATGCGGATCTTTTTAGACTTATTTGCTATAAAATAGTCTAGTGGTTTCTTGCTATTATTAATCTACGTTATTTGGGTTATCATAATTTGGTTTTGGATAATTTGAAGATTGTTTCTGCGTTCTGCTTCTATGATTGTAAATATTGTATATATATTTTTTCATACTCATGTTTTATTATTTAATCAAGGCTAATTTAATTAAATTATTAAAATTTCTTATTTTTATGGCAATTATTGCATTTTCCATACATAATTTTCATATGGCAGTTCTTAGTAAACATCTCGATACTGGCAAGATACACTTAGCATCTATGCAGTGTAGTGCCCGGTACAGGAATAATAATTGGGTTGTTCCTGGATCGTCATCCAGCGACCATTTATACTCTCCCCCTCGTCCTTTATTTTTTCGTAAGTGCTATGATTCTCGGTGCAAGACATGTCCATACGCTGCTCAGACACAAATTGTCTCAGATCCTAATTATTCAAGTTTTTGTAAAGCATTTAATGTTATTTATAGTATAAAGTGCAACTTATGTAATATGAAATATATTGGTGAAACATCAGGTCCAATTCATAAACGAATCAATCATCATCGATCAGACTCTAATAATAACAAAGCAAAAAATATACAATCTACAGCTGAAATTCAACATTTTCATAAACATCTATTTAAAAATACGACAATTGAAATCCTTCAAATTCTAAAAAATAAATCAGAACGTCTTTATATGGAATCATCATATATGAAATATTATAACACAATTTATCCTTATGGACTTAACAGTGAAGTATTTAACAGACCTGTCAAAGTCTTCACATCTATAAATAACAATATTGATTATTCTCCAATTTATCCTACTCTTAATCATAATTTAAATGCTAAAACAACACGTAATAAACGCGGAAAGGGTTCATCATCAGTTGTAGTTTCCAAAAAATCTATCACAAAACAAATTAATGATCTTCAAAGATATTACTTAGAGAATTATAACTGGTTGTTAATTCGTAAAAACATCTTTGCTATTAAAAAGAAACAGCTGGTACAACATTTAAATGTCTTTCTAAGTAAATCTTTCTCTAAACATTTCTCTGATATTTACTTTGACCTTATTATGAGTAGGGTTAATCTTTTAAATATTAATATACAAAAAAAAAAAAAAAAAAAAAAAAAAAAAACACAAAATTCAGAACATGAATACTCAAATGATAATTACTTTTTCAAATCACATTTTTAATAAAATTAATATCGATTCTATAATTAATGATAAAAATTGTTTTTTTCCTATCAATAATCTTCATATATCAAAAACCTTTAAATATCCGAATACAATTGGGAGAAAAATTTTTAACTACAATACATTTTCAAAAAATACATCTGCTGCAAGTACTTTTCCGTGTAACTGCAAAGACCCCACTCTAAAAAAATACATAAACAATGATCATGGACATATAATCACTCGAAATCTTGATATTGTTCATGATTTTAAATTGAAACAACTAATGGGTTATGGTACTAAATATAGACTTCCATCTAAATTTAATGTTAAATCTATTATCAAACAGTTTACATATGATATTGATATTTTTATTTATAAAATTTCTATCTCTTATAATAAGCCTATTGAATATTTTAATCTATGGAAGATATTAGTAATTGAAAAATTAACTATGGCTTTAAAAAATAATATTGCTGATTTGGTTTCTATTAATACACAGCATTATCTCCAACAAATTACTAAATTACAAAAAAACTTCGTTATTACATATGTAGACAAATCTCCTAATAATTATGCTATTATATGTAAATCATATTATCACCAACTTCTTACAAATTCTATTTCTTCTAATAAGTCTTTTCAAAAAACTAATGAAAATGTTATTGTAAATAATCGTAAAATTCGAAGTTATTATAAACTTTTAAATATTTTATCTACTAATTTTAATTATCCATATTTAGTTCTTATTCCCAAATTTCATAAAACTCCTATTAAATTTAGGACTGTTACTATTGGTTGTAATACATATAATAATAAAGCCAATACACTTCTCTTAAAACTTCTTAATCAAATATATGAACTTACTACAAACAATGATAATACACATTGTATAAAAAATAGCTATCAACTTGTTAATATTTTAAAAAATCTTCATTCTGTTTGTAATATAACGACATATGACTTCAAAGATCTTTTTAATAATATAGACCTATTAGATTTACATAAAATTATAAATGCATTATTTAAAAAGTATTATAAAAAACTGGAATTACCATCTAATATAGATATTGCATATTTTAAATCTTTAACTAACTTCATTATCTATAATAATTATACAGGGTGATTCAGCTCGTCGGTGACAAACTTTAAGGATCGATAGAGCACACCTAGACGAACATTTTTGAATAGGGAATGTAGGGTCCCTGACGCGATGGTAAGGCGCTAGGCGCTTTCGAAAATTTGGGTGCCGAAATTCGAAACGTCATAAAAACTAGGGAAATGGTTAGATTTTCTTGCTTGTTGCGTCGAAATGATTCTGTTTGTTTAGACTTTCTTCAGTACCAATTTGATAAGCGTATCTCTTAAAACATGGATAGGGGGCGCTGCAGACTTTGGAGAGCTAGACAACAACTTTAAGCCCGTTATTTTGATAATTTAACACATGCTCGCCAAAGTTTATACTCTAACTTAAAGTTTGAACCCAAAAGTAGAGCCCTGCAAAAAGCGTAAGAGCCGGAATAAAATGTCAAAGTACAGGGTGGTCGAAACTCGAAGGCTCCTAGGAGATAAACAAACAGATTTCTTGACTTATGGCATGCATTTTCATGATTCTGTTTGCTGGGGCTCTCTGAAACTCAGTTGAACGGTACAAAAAGAAACATCGATAGGGGGCGCTTTGGGCAAAAAACATAATTCGTTGACATTTCGGACGCTAACTGGAAACGGGGCGCTACGATCAGTTAGAAACAAAACAAGAGAGTAATTTACTTATCATAAGAAGCTATTAAAACTGCAGTTTGTTTGTTTTTTTTAACAAACATAGCTGGTTTCAATCATGCACAATGCGCGCAATAAAATTTACATAAGGTGCTTTTTGCTGATTTATGCAAAAGATATCGTACCATATCGATATGCAAAAGATACGTAATGCGTAGACGACAACGCGAGATGACGTAGTTGTATGCGCAGACACGTCTTTTGAACGTGCGGTACCTACTTAAGCTTCGGGTTACTTGTCTGCAGATCGGTAGTAGGATGGAACGGTACACAAACTCTGAATTGGCTGACATGCATTTGGCGTATGGCGCTGCTGGTTGTAATGGACGAGCCGCTCAGCGGTTGTACGCCGAGCGTTACCCCAACAGGCAAATCCCCTGCCATGCCTTCTTCGCTCGAGTACACCAGAGGTTGTCCACAACGGGATCTTTCGACGGAGGCAGGCCTGAACGGGAGCGATCAGTGAGCACCCCCGACAACGAAGAGGCTGTGCTTAACCTGGTTGAGGACAACCCAGGTCTTAGCACGAGAGATATCGCCAGACATGTTGGCATTTCGCAAGCAACTGCGTGGCGCATCTTACGTTCCCGGAATCTGCACCCCTACCACATCCAGCGGGTGCAGTTGCTCAGAGAGCAGGATTTTGGCCCTCGAGTGGAATTCTCAAGATGGTACTTGGCGATGAGATCCAAGGATCCCCGTTTTGTAAACAGCATTTTGTTTACGGACGAGTCCACCTTCAGCCGGGAGGGAATGTGGAACGCCCACAACAGTCATGTGTGGTGTGATGAAAATCCACATGAAACCAGAAGCCGAGCAGCCCAGGAGCGTTTCTCAGTAAATGTGTGGGCCGGCATTCTGGGGGATTGCCTCATTGGCCCTTATTTGTTACCTGAACGGCTGACAGGTGGAAATTACCTGATTTTCCTGGATCAAGTGCTGCCGCAGCTTCTGGATGAGGCGCACGTACCCGAAGGTTCGCGTCGCCAGATGTGGTTCCAGCACGATGGAGCTCCGGCCCATTACACGAACGACGTGCGTCTCCATCTAAACGCAAGGTATGGCCAGCGGTGGATCGGGCGTGGGGGTCCAGTTCACTGGCCTGCCCGATCACCAGACCTCACCTGCTTGGATTTCTTCCTTTGGGGTTACCTGAAGGCCGAGGTATACCATACACCTGTCAGCAGTGCTGAAGAACTTGTGGCGCGCATTGTGGCAGCTGCAGGGCAGATCAGAGATACTCCTGGCATTGTTGGAAACACACACTCCTCAATGCGACGGAGGTGCGAAGCCTGCATCATGGCCCAAGGTCGAAATTTCGAGCATCTTCTGTAGTGTTATTTTTTGTA
Organism: Maratus speciosus; assembly: GCA_963932465.1. Classification (NCBI taxonomy): domain Eukaryota; kingdom Metazoa; phylum Arthropoda; class Arachnida; order Araneae; family Salticidae; genus Maratus; species Maratus speciosus. The sequence goes on along the minus strand of OZ010791.1, from coordinate 155,880,137 downwards.
AATAAATTTCCAGTATCATTGATGTTTTTGGTCTAAATTTATTCAGAAGTGTTGAGCAGAGGTAGAAAATGTGTTTTCATTATTACTAACTGATCGTAGCGCCCCGTTTCCAGTTAGCGTCCGAAATGTCAACGAATTATGTTTTTTGCCCAAAGCGCCCCCTATCGATGTTTCTTTTTGTACCGTTCAACTGAGTTTCAGAGAGCCCCAGCAAACAGAATCATGAAAATGCATGCCATAAGTCAAGAAATCTGTTTGTTTATCTCTTAGGAGCCTTCGAGTTTCGACCACCCTGTACTTTGACATTTTATTCCGGCTCTTACGCTTTTTGCAGGGCTCTACTTTTGGGTTCAAACTTTAAGTTAGAGTATAAACTTTGGGGAGCATGTGTTAAATTATCAAAATAACGGGCTTAAAGTTGTTGTCTAGCTCTCCAAAGTCTGCAGCGCCCCCTATCCATGTTTTAAGAGATACGCTTATCAAATTGGTACTGAAGAAAGTCTAAACAAACAGAATCATTTCGACGCAACAAGCAAGAAAATCTAACCATTTCCCTAGTTTTTATGACGTTTCGAATTTCGGCACCCAAATTTTCGAAAGCGCCTAGCGCCTTACCATCGCGTCAGGGACCCTACATTCCCTATTCAAAAATGTTCGTCTAGGTGTGCTCTATCGATCCTTAAAGTTTGTCACCGACGAGCTGAATCACCCTGTATATTGCAAGAAAATACTTTATATTTACAGCATGTCGGTATACCACAAGGCGGTTGTACTTCCAGTTTACTCTCAGACTTATACTTATCTCATTATGAACGTAATTTTGCTAATAATAATCTACATTTATATCGTTATATTGATGACATCATTTTAATTGAAACTGATCAATCTGCAATTACTCGATTTCCAGTTGATTATCCCACTAATTTGGAATTAACGGAAAACCTTTTATCTAACAATACAATTAACTTCTTAGATCTTAAAATTACAATAAAAGACAATAAAACAATCACAGATTTATATGACAAACGTAAAGAATTTAAATTCACAGTTAATACATTTACAAATTTTAAATCTTGTCTACATCATTTTGTATTTCGTAATATAATACTTAATCATTTATATAGAATAAAATGTTTATGTTCTTCTCCTCTAATTAACAATAATATTAAAAAACTAATTTATGATGCATTAAATCATGGTTTTCCAAAAAAATTCATATATTCATTAATATACAATTAGTACTTTTCTTACATGATCTATAAACACAAATTAACACATGCGTAAACAAAATTACAAAAAAATTATAACATAAAAAAATATCTATAAAAAATTAAAAATTGTAAAATAATATAAAAAAATATTATAGGTTGGTTGGGTGGGCAGATGTTAGAGTACGGAGGAGGGTGGTGTTGTCTGGATAATACGCAATGGTTAATTATTTATTAAAAAAAAAAAAAAAAAAAAAAAAGCGGGGCTCTTGTATTATTACTATTTTTTTGTTATGTATTTTATGTGGATGTTGATTTGATATTTTATATGTAAATTGGAGATTTTCATTAATATTATAATTAGCTTAATTATTCATTAATCTAATTTACAATTATTTGTTATTAAATTTTAATTTACTAAGGACAATATCATATTAATTACTAATAGTATGCCACTCTTAGTTTAATGTTTTTGAATGTCCCACATTCATACTTTATGGATTTTTATGGATGTCTGAAAATAATCCACATTCTATATTTGTGCTTTTTAAGTAATGGGATTTTAAGTATTATTTAACCTTCTATATACTTCCACATGTTTTTTATTTCCTGTTCATTTTATAAATATCTTATATATAATTCATTAAAAAATAATTTTTAAATTATTTTTAATAATTATTTATATTAATTATTACTGAATTTATTTTGTTTTATAGCATATAGCTATATGCTATATATTATCAATGTTCTAGCATTATTTAAACTCTTAGTTTAGTTTAAATAAGTTAGCTAATAGAATATATTGTATGCTTTTAAATTTTATTAACAATAGTTTTAAATACATTGTGTGATTTATATTAGGTTTATAATTCTCTATATATAAGGATTTGTTTGGTTTTGCTGTTTAAACAGTTGTTTACATTCAAAAGCTTGCAAATTTTTATCTTGCGATAGATGTTTAATATAATTAATAATAGATGGCAGCACCAAAATTGTCTCTTTCAGATTGCACTAATTTTTAATTTTTCTAGCTCCATTTCAGTTATAATTTATACACCAGGGTGTATTTTTAGCTAAATTTTGACGATATTGTTAAACTGTTATCTATTAATCTAATAGTGCATTTTAAATAATGTAATTAATATCTATTTATTTTATATTAGATTAAATTTGTTTTACAAGGTATTTCAAATTTTATTTCAAAATGTATGAACTGCATCCTTTGGTATCATTTACTGTGATTTCTTAACTGTTTTATTCACCTTAATCTTTATGATATACTGGTAGACATGTGCACATGGATTTTTGTAAAATACTGAAATATTAATCGGTATGGTGTTTATTATTTATATTTTATATCCTATAAATATTTAAATACGTTTTATTGATTCTTCCATTTCATATTATTTGTTTCTATTCTGCTTTCATTTTTAATCAATTCACTTGATTTTAGTGGTTGTTCGGGCACAGGGGAAAATTAATTTTAGCTTTAGCTTATTTTTCCCACAGAAAACAACCATTTTGCTTATATCATTGAATTCTGTGCCCTTGACAACGTAATTCAATCTATAAGCTTTTCAATTTTTGTCGGTGTCTACTTTTTTCTTTTTTCTTCCATAATAATTCTTATAATATTTTTTTTTTTTTTTTTTTAATACTTACAGCTTTAATTCATAATAATTGACGGTGGTAGGTTATGTTTAATTAATGGTAATATATATATATATATATATATATATATATAGTAATATATATGATTTTATTCATATATAGTACATATTATCTCCGCCAAAAGATATAGTGATTCACTAAACTTCAAAGTTCTATTTCTTTAAATTTGAAATTTGCTAACATTTTAACTGAAAAACGGTTTATTGGTTTAATTAAATTAAACAAATTAAAAGTATGTCCATTATTATTTCAGAGTGTAGTACTATGTAAAGAACTATCCTTTTGACGATGTTTCGGCCGTTGAATGAAAGATATCTGTTGTAAACGTATTATAGATAATACCAACCTTAATTTTTTGAGAATTTAACTATTTTTTATTCGGAGTTAAACTTTTTATTGTCAAAACTATTTAAAATAGATAAAACATTTTGTTAAATTCGATCTTTTCAGAAAACTTTATGTAATTTAAGAAAAAAAAAAAAGAAAATAAATAAATAAATCTTCTAAGTGAAAAGAATAACAATAAGAAAGGAAAATACATAAAATTTAGTATCGTATTTGCAGTAAGTTTTACCTCAATAAAAACGGAAATTTGGCATTAGGCTTGAAACATTAAATTTAGTTTAGCATGAAGGGAGCCTTGATTTGCTCGAAATTAAACTCAGATATGTATTATCCATCACCACAGTAACAGGCATTAATCGTGGCATTGAACTCGGGATTTACGAGTATCAATAATGATCAAGAAATCTGAATTATTATAAGAAATTATTACGATAAACGATTTTTTTTGGCTTTTATTTTACGTTGAATTAAAACAAAGTCACAGTTATTTAAATTCTAATTATTTAGCAAGAAATAGAAGTAAAATAACAATTGAAAAAACTGTACAAAATCACAACGTGCATTCTTTGGAAACCAATAATTAAATTCGTATATTGTAAAAATTTTAAATGCAATATTAACCTTCCGCATACCAGACCGGTGCAACAGGACCCGATAGATACATTCAAATTGATTTTTCACATTTTAAAAAATGAAAATTTTGTAAATATGTGACTTTTTCTGGAATGTTCTACTCAAAAGAATAGAACATCCCAGAAAAAACCCACATTTACAGAAATTTCAGTTTTTAAAATAAATTAGAAATATCATTATAAATGTACCTGTCGGGGCCATTGAACCCCTCTGGTAGGCGGAGGGTTAACATAAATCTATTAAACCGAAACAAGCATAAAATATGCAGCTTTATATGTCGCAGTGTTGGAGAAAGTCCGATAATCTATATGTAGCACGTGATTTTTCTTTCCCGTTTTTATACTCAAAACGGCCATTAAGAGAGCGAACCGCGGTTAAATTATTTCAATCCCACCCACCACTGTTACTGTTATCTTATTATTATTATGAGACATTATGCTTTTTGAAATATTCTTTATCTTAAGAAAGAAAGAAACGTTTTACAAAAATTCCTTGTTCTAACAGATTTTACTCTATGTAATAAACCTCAATGTAAGTTTATTAAAACAACAATCTTAGAGAGTTTCGAGATTTTTTTAATCATCTTCTTCAGGAGAGAAAAACAAGACGCCAAACTGTGGAAATAAAGTGGTACTCGAGCGCTCGTAGCTGGTCATATATTTATTTTGACAAAGAGGATTCTCAAATTGAAATTATGTTTGAGGAAAAAACATGAAATAGTGAAATATGCATGAAAGTGCGTAACTCTACAATTATTAAAATAATTGAAAATCAGTTATTATTATCCTATTAAAATGCAATTTTTATGGCCCAGTGATATATTTCTTACATTATTCAAACTGTTTCTAGTCAGATTTAAAAAAAATATTTTTCACTAGTAATTAAACAAGCATTTTCTTTGTTTTTCTTAAGGCTGTTCTTAAGTGATCTGCTCAACAAGCGTAAAACGTTTTGACACATTTACAAATTCATTTTTTAACGGAAAGATATAAAATTGGAATGTTTGACCATGGAAGCAATTTGGAATCGAACTGTGTTTTCCATCATTTGATCAGTAAATTACCTATTGAGTTATAACGATTTTGATCACGTGACAAACATGTTTTTCACCCATTTTTGAGAAATTATGCCTCTTTCGCGCGGAAATTCGGTTCAAAACGCCCACTTTGACACTATTTTCTGAAAGGCCTATTGCGTTTGCAAAAAAACGGAAAAAACAGCTCGATTACATAGTTTCTGAACAACAACACCTGTTCGTTTCATGCATTTCCGAATAAAAATAAATTAAAACTTTTGTCACAAATTTATCCTTTTGGATTTGAGAACAGCCTTAAGAATTCATTTAGAAAAAATTCATTTCGTATGATACATTTACCAATTAGAAAATGTATTAGTGTATTAAAGGGTCAGCTAGGTGGGGAGGCCTACCAAATGACTTCAGCACTCACAAGCCCCACCCATTAGTGTATTAAAGTACACATGGTGTTCCATTACCCTCGGGGTCCAGGTACTCAATCGGTAAAGCACGTAAAGTTTCTGGGTTCGAATCCCAACTCGGGCACTTTTTCTCTCAGGTGTAAAAAATCCAATTCGTATAAAATATTTTTTTTTAATTATTTCTTTCAGATTAATTTAGCACAAGAAGATGAAATAGTAATGTTTAGTAAACGGCCTACTCCGCCCCGCACTTCAATTTCTTTTTTCTTTCTTTCTTTACTTTTCTTTTTTGTTTTGAGGAGGGGGGGGGGGGGGGGGGGGGGGGGGAGTGGCACACACATTAAAAGGATATTTTGGCAATAAAGTCAGCTTTAATAGAATCAAAATCTGTTATTTTGAAATAAAATAGCGTATTTTAATTTATTAAAACTGGCCAGTCTACAAGAAAAGAACCGATTCCGGAGGAATCGGTCCTTTTCGGAACGGTTCCTCGGATTCGGTCCTTTTTGGAACGGTTCCTCGGATTCGGTCCTTTTTGGAACGGTTCCTCGGATTCGGTCCTTTTTGGAACGATTCCGAAATGGACCGACTCCGAGGAATCGGTCCTTTTCGGAACGACTCCGAGGAATCGGTCCTTTTCGGAGTCGGTACATTTTGGACCGATTCCGAGGAATCGTTCCGAAAAGGACCGATTCCGTGGAGTCGTTCCTTTTCGGAATCGTTCCAAAAAGGACCGAATCCGAGGAACCGTTCCAAAAAGGACCGAATCCGAGGAACCGTTCCAAAAAGGACCGAATCCGAGGAACCGTTCCAAAAAGGACCGAATCCGAAAAGGACCGATTCCTTTTTACAGAATGGATTCGTTCCTTCAGTTTCACTGCCGGAATCGTTCCTTTGGAGTCGTTCCTCAACAAATGACACATCTCTAATTTTAATAATAACTTTGTACGTTCATAAAAATAGATAGCAGACTAAAAAAAGATAACATTCTATTCTGATGTAAGAGCTAAGTTATAAATAAAAAAAGAAAATTTTGGTTGGTTCAAAAATGATAACGATATCAAAAGACGAACCCCCCCTCCCCCTAGAGATATCTAACGATATCATTTGCCAGACTCCCCCTCCCCCCTAAAATGATAACGTTATATATGCACAGCCCCTAATAAATATAGAATTGTGTTGAACGTTTACCTGTTTTATTAGAGGAATAAAATTTATGAATAAATTTAAATATATATATATATATATTTTTTTTCTGGTAGCTGTTAAATAAATAAAAAAGGGAATAATTGAATAACATTTTCCAGAATTAATCTTTCAAAACAAGCACGTCCTAACAAAATATTTAAAACTCTTTCCACCATTCCGAAGGTAATTTGCTTCGAATCATTTACCTTAATTGCCTTAATGATTTATGTAATTCTGACATACAGATATTTTGATGATCTCGTATATATATATTTCTTCGTTTCAACAGCGTAATTAATATTTTAGTTGGTTGAAAATTTCTACCGTCATGAACCATCGCGAGTTATTGAACGTAGTCATATTTCTTGTTTTGCCATATTTTCGACTACTAACCTTGACTTTTAATTTTAGTTATATATTTCTTGTTTTGCTGCACTTTCTTGCAACAGCCTTGAATTTCAATTTTAATGCGCAAAGTTTCATATTTCTGTGTGGCATCAGATAGATTCATCATATTTGACAATCCATAAGGATATTCTCTCATTGGGGCTTTTTGTAATCATTTGTAGGTCCCCACCTGGCGCGTTTGTTGCTTAGCTGATTAAAATCTGACCTACGGCAGATGCGGCGGTTTTTCCCTGTGTAGTTAAGTCAATGAACTAAATGAAAAGAAATGGGTAAATATGGAATTTTGATGATTCCCCCCCGCCCTCCTTTCTTTTAAACGAAGTTGCTAAGTCTTTATAAGTTTTCGGTAACTTTTGGTAATTTAGAAATTAATTCAGCTGAATAGTTTCTTTAAAAAGACCGGTTCCAATCAATTTTAACCATCCGTCAGAAGGACTCACGAGTTCGGGCGCAGCGCATCTGACAGGCGCATGTTTTAAAATCGTCATTAGCACCTAATTAACCCAATTCTAACACTCTTAAAGTGATTAGTGGCCTTCATTAGCAAACACAAAGAGAGAATATTTGAAATTTGATTAAAAAAACTATTAATCTCCAGACAAGTAAAACATTAATCAGTTTTCGAGGCAGCCTTTACTAAGCTTTGTCAGAGTGCCTGTCAGGCACGACAGTTAACATTACCATATTAAACAGGGTGTCTACCAGGGCTGCAGAGTCCAGGGTGGGAAAACTAGATGACTCCGTCTCCGGGAACTTTAACAGCTGCGACTCCGACTCTTTCGCTCAAAAATGGCCCTGCTTGTAAAATGGACGACTCCGACTCCAGGAATTTTAACAGATCCAACTCCGACTCTTTCGCACAAAAATGGGCTTGACTTCGACTCCACGACTCCGCAGCCCTGGTGTCTACAGATTCTGGAAATCAGTGGAAAAATCAGAGAGGTTTATGAATCTGGAAAAATCAGGAAATTTCGTAAAAATACTCGAAAATCAGGAAAATTTTCCTATATCTAAAAATATTTGCGTTTTCGCCTGGCCAATGAGACTGATAACTGATTTATCGCTAAACGAGTGATATTTAACCCTTTCCAACGCAGTGTGCCCGGGTCGGGATACCAAATTTTAATTTCAAACTTAAAAACGGCACCAAAAATATTTATAAAAATTTTACATTAACAATGAAAGTATAAAGTAACAAGTTTTTAATTTCTAAAAAAGTCGTGTCTAAATTCTGGTGTCAGTCGACGATTTATTTCATCATTTTACAACGAAATTTGTCTGTGCCGGAAAGGGTTAAGCAAATAATAGGACGTGATTGTACATTTTTTTTTCTCTTGTTTTTTCTCCTAAATGAGGTATTAAGGCTGTTCTCAACTGCTCTGCTCAACAAGCTCAAAACGTTTTGACACATTTACAAATTCATTTTTTAACGGAAAGATATAAAATTGAAAAGCCTGACTATGGAAGCGATTTGGGATCGAACTGTTTTTTCCATTTTTTAATCAATAAATTAGCTATTGAGTTATAAGCGATTTTGATCACGGGACACGGCATTTTTATCCCCTGATTGACTGGATTTTCTTCTTTCGTTCGGAAGTTTGGTTCAAAATGTCAACTTTGACAGTATTTTCTGAAAGATCTATTGCGTTTACAAGAAAACGGAAAAAAACAGTTCGATGACATAGTTTCTGAATAACAACATCTGCTAGTTTCAGGCGTTTCCGAATAAAAATGAATTAAAACTTATGTCAGAAAGTTGACCCTTTTGATTTGAGAACAGCCTTAACAAGCTGGATAAGTGTGTTATACGACGAAACACATGCATTGAAAAATACCATATGTGTATCGTTAATCCCTTGGGTACGGATTTATAATTCTATCTCGCACCCCTTTCTCAAAACAAAAATCTTTCATATACACTTTGACAGTAGTGCAAGAAAAAAATACTGCAAAAATATTTTCCTTTAAATAGTGGTATGAATAGAATATAAAAATAGACGCCTGTGGCCAAATGCATGACGAGTCTCAGTCGTCTAATGTACCCAAGGAAATCGAAATCAGGGAACTTTTTTTTCACAATTTCTGTAGTTATCCTGTTAAATTTGACTTTGATAATCTCCTGCTATCTAAGTATACTAATTAGTACAAATGTTTGAAATGTTTTTCCGGAAATAATATTTCTTAATGACAAAATAGGAAAATATTAAAATGTATCTAAAATCATCTATTCAAATACATATAAACCAGTGGACCCATGCGAGGATTTCGCACTGCAGTCAGATATTTTGTAACAGTATCTAATGTTTTCTAGATGCAGGTTTAAACTTCTAAAGAAAAAATAAGGATAAAAATATCTGCAAACAACGTTAGTAAGCCAGAATATCATCTCATTTACTTCATCAAAGTTACAGTAAAAGCTGATCGAAGATAGCAAAAGGCACGCGCGAGGAAAAAAAATAACAATCGTGTTTTAACTGCATTAGAGGATGTCGTCACCCGCTTTCGGAAAAACACGGGACAAAGAAAAATACATTGATTACATAGAAAATATAATTTAATCTTATATAATATAACAAAACATACATTTTAGGCTGTATATGAAATACTATAGGTCAAAACTGGAAAATTTCATTAGCGGCCACTGGCCGGTAGAACTAGTTTTTTAAGTGGCCACTTTTTTAAAACTAGTGGCCACTTTTTTATTTAAAAATACTAAACAGTAAAATTTCTATAAGTATTCATCTAAAACTGAATAGCCCAAATAAATATGTAAATGTAAATATATTGGAACCAAAAAAAAGCAAAATCCTTGATGAAATGCAAGAAAATTTTATTCTCTCCTTGTAAAAAAGTGGCCGGAAGGTGGCCACTGATAGACAATTTTTGATTGGCCACTTTTTCTCATTTACTGGCCCTGTGGCCGGTGGCCAGTGCTAATTTTGACCTTTATGAAATACCAATGCCTCGACTGATCGATGATCTCTATATTTTTATTTCAATTTTGCTTTTAAATCATAAATATAAAATCAACTGTTCCGGGGACATTCATCAGGGTGCCTACAGAATCTGGAAATCAGGGAATCATTGAAAAATCAGGGAGGTTTATCAATCTGGAAAAGTCATGGAATTTTTTAAAAAATACTCAAAAATCAGGGAAATTTATCTATATGCAAAAATGTTTGCATTTTCGTCTTGCCAACGAGGCTGATTCGTCTATTTTATGTACCATGTTTTTTCCTATGCTGATTAGTAACTCCCATTATAAAACAAGTTGGAAATTGCTCGTCAAACGTGGCAAATGAGGTGCGTTCGTACTATAGCTAGTTTTATAATTATTTTTTGCACCCCATATTGTACTGAATGTATATTTTTTTGCACTTCATAAGTGCATAGTCTGTAACATCATTAAAATGCACTGCGATAATTTTTTTCCCATTCCCCGTAATGAAACGGAAAACTTTTGATTGTCCCTGTAATTAAACTATACATCCGATTTTCATAAAATTTGAAATGGCTCGACAATTTTGCAACAATTATATATTTAAAATTTCAGACCTTTCGGAAAACTGTAACATCATTAAAATGCACTTGCAATAATTTTCCCCATTGGCCGTAATGTAAAGAAAAACTTTTGACTGTCCCTGTAATTAAACGGTACATCCGATTTTCATAAAATTTGAAATGACTCGACAAAATGTTGCAACAATCATATATTTAAAATTTCAGACCATTCGGTTGGGTAGTTTTTGCTCTGTTATATGCGGGCAGACGGACTGAACGACGACTATAGGTGCTGCGTATTTATATAATTACGAACGCACCTAAAAATGAAAAGGTAAAAAGCAAGAGTTTCCCCCTGGTTTAAAAAGGGGCAGGGTGCTGCTGGCGGAAAAAAAGGACAGTGTTTTATATTTAAGGGCACATTTTTATACTTAAGGGGATTTTTTATTCCTAAGGGTACTTTTTAGATTCCAGAGTGTATTTTTTTAGGCATTATTTTATTTTTAAAGCCACTTTTAATATTTAAAATTCAGGGGACTCTTTTCAAGACAACAATGAGGAAGCTTTCATTGTGGGAACAAATTTTTTAAAACAAAAACGAGTAAGGGCTAATTTTCTGGATACGGGGCAAGAAGGGTGCTATTTTTTTGTATGAGGAGCAAGGAGTGGTGCTATTTTTAAATCAAAGGGCAAGAAGGGCGCAGCGCCCCCCTGAAACTGTCAGGGGAAACTCTGAAAAAAAAGTGTACCTGGTATAAGTTTTTTATATTTAATACAAATTAAGGTGATCATATGTCCTCATTTTCTGTGGTTAGCGCTTATATTGAAGGCAAAATTTACCACCTATTTTTGAAAATTTTAAACCAGGTAGCCAGCTTAATGCAATTAGCTATTCTGTAAGATGTAGACATGGCTTAAAATTCATACCTGCCAACTGCTACGAAAAATTCGTAGTTGCTACGATTTGGACCTATAAACTACGATGCTACGAAAATCGGTCTTAAACTACGATTTTTTGCAAAAAACACAAAAGCATTTTTTATTTCTAGTTGCAATTTTTATCCCGCGCAGCATATTTTTCAGGAGTGATTCTGTTTCGAAATTTCCAACTATTCATTTCCGAAAGTTTTAAAAAATTGACCATTAATTCGAAAATTTGGACATTAAAAATGCTCATGAGAAAAAAAAAATTCTGGGCTGCAAAAAAAAACCTTCTTAACATAAAATCAGGGTTGGGGTTTTGGACGCCCAAAACTAGTTTTGGACAGGACATGTGGGTTTTACTGTCCAAAACTGTACTAAAGTGTCTAAAACTGTACTAAAGCGTCCAAAACTGTACTAAAGTGTCCAAAACCTTAAAAAAAGCAACATTCCACATGTAAGCACTGCACACTTATTAAACATATGAATAAATATAAATATCTCACAATATATTTTACTAACATTCCATTTAATTCTTTGGTAAATGAAAAAAAAGTTCAAATTTTTCTTATATCTGTGTAACATAAAAAGTTCTGTTTCTGTTAAAATTGAGTTATAATAATAAGAAATTCTTTATAATACCACACATGTAGTATAGGGAGGGGAGATTTGCTTAACACTAATGCTTTTGTTTCACTTTTTGTGCAAGAAAATGTTACAAAGAAATTTCTTTTAAATAATATTTCATTGTAAATTATCTTTTCTAGATTATAGGATAATGAAAGAAAAACACAAATATTTAATTTAAAATCTAGAAGTTATTTTTAAATTATGTATTTTTATTATGAATTTAATCTAATTCTAGTGAACATTCTATTTCTTAAGAGTTAAATAGTGTTGTTATAATAATAGTCATATAATAGTGTTATAATAATAGTCAATATCTAAATATCTCATAATCAAACAAAATCAATTATTTTTATTTATACTATTTCTTAATATACACATATACATAGTTGCCAGCCGTAAGCTGGTTTAATCAGTATGCTGAACCTGAACTCCATTTATCAATTATTTCCAGTAACAACTCTCGGGACTTTCAGTAACAGAATCAGAATGTATTCTTCATAAAAATCATTATTACTTCTATTAACTACTATTATTTAAATGAATAACATTAAAATTATGATACATAATTAAATTTAATATCTTCTTAATGTAATTACTTTGTTACGTAGGGCAATTAGGTTGTTGCTACTAAATTGTTAGGTAGTATAACGTAGGGTAATTAGGTTGTTAATACTAAATTGGTATTTTTGTATTGTAATCTTTTTGCCAATTTTTTAAACTTTTAGCATTGTTCTGATAAATACAATTTTGCTACAAAATATAGTTTTGGACAGTTTAAGACAGTTTTAGACAGAAGGAGGGTTTTGGACAGTACGGTTTAAACCATGGATTTTACCGTGGTTTTTACCGTTGTGTCCAAAACCTTGCCAACCCTGCATAAAATACTCTAATCGTGTTTTTGTAAATATTCATACAGGAATTCCCTTCCTTAGAAACAAGGGTGCCATTTTAAGAATTCTGGAGGTGTTTTTTTGAGAGGCAAGGTTTGAAATAGTATGCAAAATCGCGCGATTTGCGATAAACTATCGCGAATTTCGACAAATGACCGTGTAAAAAAAAATCAATTTCGTCAATTGGTCGCAGAACAAAATAAATTTCGTTAAAGGATCGTGGTAAAAACGTGAATTTTGTCAAAATATCGCAGAAAGAAAACGCGAATTTCGTCAAAAGATCAGTAAGATAATGCAAATTTCATCGAAAGATTAGTAAGAAAACGCAAATTTCCCCGAAAGATCGCAGAAAGAAAACACTAATTTAGTCAAAGGATCGTGGTAAAAAAACGCAAAATTCGTCAGAGGATCGCGTAAAAAATGCGAATTTCGTCAAAAGTTCATGGTAAAAAGTGCGGATTTCAACAAACAATCGTGATAGGAAAATGTGAATTACGATTGTGGGAAAAAAATTGTGAATATCCTGAAATGATGGCGGGAAAAAAATCGCGAATTCCGTCAAAATTTACTGCACTGAGCTAAAAAATTGGAACCAAGCTCCTTTTACAAATGTAAAAAAGAAAAAAAAAACCGAAACGAAAATAAACTCTAAAAATCGTATAAAAATTTTCAGAGGAAAAAATTTCCTATATTGAGTTGAAAGACGGAAATCTTATTCCTATTACGAATGTCAAAAGATGGCTTTGAAAAACGAAAAACCAACCAACCAACCAATCTTCAGATTAATTTAAATTTTGTGTGCTACGATTTCTCATTTTCAAAGGTTGGCAGGTCTGAAAATTGAACATTTTTCAGAAAATAAGGAAATTTTCTGATCACCGTATATCCATTGGCCACCATATTGTTGAACTAAATTTTGAGTTCAGATTTAGAAAACTGTCAACCAATATTTAATATTGGGCAGTTTTTATGTATTTCTCTTGTTTTTTCTCCCAAGTGAGATATTAGTTAGCTGAATAATTGTGTTGTACGCGGAAGCAGCATATATTATAAAATACCGTATGTGTATTATTAATAATGGAAATCAAAGAAGTCTGATGATGACAGTCAGGGAAATCAGGGAATTTTTTCTTTAAATTTCTGTAGACATCATGATTCATGCTTTATCTTTTTTGTACCTACTACTATTAATTTTTTATAATCATTGTTGATCATGATATAATGCGGCATTTTATTTTTGTGGCAGCATTGATTTGAGAAAAGTCTTTCATTTCATTTATGTCAGCAAAAATGCTGATTTAATTTTTAATTAACATCAATTTTTAATAAAAAAAAATTGTTTTAACGAAATGTGAGTGTGCTATGCCAGAAGCCAATTCGAAAACCTTTCGAATTATGCCTCATTCAAGGTTGTGCGTTTTCAAATCAGGGTTCCCTGCGACAGTTATATAAAATCTGGAAAGCGATTCAAAGAGCGATTGCAGAAAAAAGTCGCTAATTTTGCAAAGGATTGCGGAAATAGATAGCAAATTTCGTTGTATACTCATTTGGGCATGGAATATTTTGAGATTTGGTCAGGGAAATTGCCAGATATGTTTTGCTGGGAACCCTGTAAATGCATAGATAAAGAGATGTTGACAACAGAAATAATATATATGATTACGCTTTTGTGACAATGTTATTTTTAACAATTTAAGTTTTCTGATTCTTAATATGTACTCAAGTATATTATTATTTCCTATATAGAATTACTGTAATTGATAAAATATTACCAATTCTTTCATATTACCAATATTTAACTAACAATTATTAATATTGCTAATGTTTAACTAATTAACAAACGTAATTGTGAAAATTGTATTTCCTTGGGGGTTTTTTTCTCCCCACGCAGTAACTGCGTAAAGGGGAAAAAAATCTCGACAAAACTTTATATGATTGAAAATCATCTTTTCTTCCCCCGCTCCTCCCCAGTAGTAATCATTTAACTCAATCGTAAATGAACAGGAAGACATTATATAACTTTTTATTAATGAATATATTTTGCCACTCGGAGAAAAATAAGTTCTATTTGTTGTTGAGGATATTCCTTTATGCCCGTTACATGAGGAACAAGTTCGTCCAATAATAGTCAGTTTGAACTTTACTGTGGATAACAAATAAGGTCAACGACCAAAGTTCACTTTAATTTATTTATTAAGACTGGATTGTAGATTATCAGTTTCATTCGTTTCACGGCCATTTCCTGCGCGCCTTTTTTTTTTTCTTCTTCTTTTCTCTTCTCGTCCCATGGATCAAAGCCGCAATACCAGTTCTAGCCATTCTTTTTCGCCATTAGTTTGCCACGGGAAAAATTCTCACTTTAATTACGGTCGAATGAGATTTTTATTAGTGTTTGGTAATATTGTTTAAGAAAGAACTTGAATCCGAAATGGGTGTTTTTATTTATTTGTCTGTTGTGAAAAAAACTCATGATGTCTGGCATGTTTTTTAAATAAAGATTTTTTTCGTAACTCTAATATTTATTTTAGAATTTTACCAAGGTTTAAAGGGGCAGGGTGCTGCTTGCGGGAAAAGGGCACTTTTTTTAATTTCTAAAGTCACTTTTTACATTCTAAAGTGTACTTTTTTGGGCATTTTTTTTTTAAAATTTTTAAAGCCATTTTTAATAGTTAAAATGACAACAATGGGGAAATTTTTACTATGCAAATATTTATTTTTAACAACAAAAAGAGTAAAGCCTTTATTTTATTTTATTTTTGGAAAAGGGGCGAGAAGGGTGCTAATTTTTTGGGATGAGGGGCAAAGAGTATTTTGTAAGTGAAAGAAAGGCCAGGAAGCGCGCATCACCCCGCTGAAACTGTCTAGGGGAACTACTTTTTTCTTATTTTTAATAAGCTTGAAAATAATTGTTTTTCCTTAGGGATTGAAAAAAAAACTTCTAAAGTGGTTAACACAATTTATATTACAACCAAAAGCATAATATTGATTCTTTGAAGTACATGCTGCTTTTATTCCGAGAATCTTAAAGGGAAAAAAATATATAAAGGCAAAAATTCAACATTACAATGCAAATTTTCGACTAAACTTAAAATTAATCTATAACGAATTTAAGAAATAAAAATAAAAGAAGGTGGGAACTGGTGTAAGAGATACGTTATAAACAAAAGCAGTATTTTTCTTTGCGCATAATTATTCATCCCTAGATACGTTGGTGTCACTAGATATTTTGACATTACAACCGGCTCTTTCGTAGATATGAAATTTTTTCACTTCGCACCTTTTTCGAAACATCCTGCTACTCCATTTTTGCCACCAATCTTTAGTTGATTTCAAACTACACAAAAGGTTGGGGAATGAAATAACAGACAAACTTACATTTATGTTCAAAATTTTCAATAAAAGCCAACTACTTTATATTTAAAACTTCATTGTGTAAAACATAAAATTTTATTTCTACTAAATCCTATAGTTTGCAAGGATGATTGTGTTCAGGTAATATACCTGAATTCAGGTATTTATTTCATTTTCAGTACTGGAATTCCAGTTTTTATGATAGTTAAATTCATAAAATAATATTAAAATACCAATTTCATATGATTGTTAGATATAATTAAAAGTAATATACAGTGGAACCCGGTTAAGACGCTCACGGTTAATACGCGAATTTTTTCGGATCCCTTGAATAACGCCCATAAGGCTAATGTAAAAAGATGACGTTTAATACGCGAACGGTTATGACGCGATCCCGCTTAATACGCGATAAATTTTCGGTTCTTTGAGGAAAACAATCACGCTTAAGACGCGAATTCATTGATTAAGATGCGAATTCCTTCTTTCTTCTCGAGTGTTAACGATTTAGAGGATTTATATTATTCAGATAAAAAACACTGTTTCCGAATGTTGTTTTATTTATTTAGCAAAAGGTTAATTAAGGCGAAAATTACTAATCGGAAATAGTGATAGATGTTTGAATAACAAAAACACCCCGTTAAATTAGCAAAACTGCAATTCTTCTTTGATCCCACCTCCTAACATTCTTTGTCTCTCGCTTCGTGTACGTTTTTACTGTAGTAGAGAGAGATAGACGCATTCAGGTTACTTAGATACGTCAAAAAAATTATTATGATTAGAGTTGTTCATACGTGTTGTTAGAGATGTTTTAAATGTACTTTATATCGCTACTATGTTTTATAATGCATATTGGCAACAAAAAATGAAACTCGCAAAGATTAAATACGACTGCGATTGGATAATTTTCTTATGTTTACTTTACTTTTTGCTATATCAATATTTTATAAGGATAGTTTTTCTTATTATATTGATAATGAAGAACATATTATAATGGTACTCATTATTACAAGTACTAAATATGATTTTAAAAACTGGGTTGTGCTTCAAAGATTTAATATTATTTTTCTTTCTGTTTAAAAAAGTGAGTCTAGTAGGAAAATTATTTTTGGTTCCAACGCATTAATCGACAATAAATTCATGTTGAAATCTATATTTATTTTCCGTTGTTATTCCAGTTTGTCCTATAAAAAGAAACAATACGTTAAAGTGGAATACAATTAAATTTCAATTAGAATATATGTAAAAGACTCAACTTTCGACCGTAAACGTATAAATGAAGCCCAATTCCTACAACATTATATAAATCATGTTTAATACGCGATCCCGCTTAATACGCGACTTTTGGCCGCTAACGCGTCTTAACCGGGTTCCACTGTATTTCATAATGAGAGAAATGAACCTCCCTGAAATAAATTACATGGTCTCTCTCCATACCGAAACTTCTCGTTAAAATTTCTGGTATTTTTTCATGAATTCACAATCACCCTTGAGTTTGTCTTTTGTGAATGTAAAAGGCAAGTTGTGTCTGTTTTTGCATAGTTGATCTCCAATTTTATTACATAACCAAAAAGAAACAAAAATAAATATATA
The DNA here is from genome assembly GCA_963932465.1 of Maratus speciosus. NCBI lineage: Eukaryota > Metazoa > Arthropoda > Arachnida > Araneae > Salticidae > Maratus > Maratus speciosus. The sequence continues at coordinate 155,862,364 of OZ010791.1, read as the reverse complement.
AATATTATGGTTTTAAGTTTTCATTCTAAAGTGCAATATGAGTGTTTCTAATTAGGATGAGCGACGCGAATCCCCTACTAGGCTACTAGTCCAGGCAATAGGGAATTTTACCTAGCAAAATTAATGGTAGTACTGGAAATCGGCTTTCTAGATGTTTTTTGGGTTGCTGAATCCGAATTTGTAACTTCCCACCAAAATTTCCCCTGCAACCCCCCCCCCCCTCAAATTTTGGTAAAAAGCCCCCAAAAAGGTTTTTTATTAAAAAAATGAATTTTTTTATTGTTTTAGAGAAAAAGTATCTAGAAATTCAGAAAGTAGACAAATTTCCAACAAATTAGATAGATGACATTATGACTTAGGATGAAGGGGGAGGGGGGATCTGCCTCGGAACATGCGCGCGGTGCTGCGTAAACTAAGTTGCGCAATTCCACTTAACCTACTCGCACGTTTACATTCGCCCTCCCATCTCCCCTCCAAACTTTCTCTATAAGGTTTACTTTAAGATTTTTGGGTCGCTGAATCCGAATTTTTAACTTTCCCCCAAAATCCCCCCCCCCCCCGAAACCACCCTAAATAGTTGTTTTTAACTTAAATTTCTTATTGTTTTAGCGGAAAATCATTACGAAATTCAGAAACTAGACAAAATTTGCAACAAATAGAATATATGACATTATGAATTAGGATGAACGGGGAGGGTGAGGGCTTCCTCGGAACATGCACTGCGGCGCTACGTGCACTAAATGATGAAGTCCAGGCAATAGGGGATTTTATCTGGCAAAATTAATGGTAGTACTGGAAATCAGCTTTCTATAAATTATATATAACTTTATATATAACTTATTATATAAACTTTATTAGATGTTTTTTGGGTCGCTGAATCCGAATTTGTAACTTCCCACCAAAATTTCACCCGGCAACCCCCCAAAAAAATTGATTTTTTGAAAAAATTTGGTTTTTGAGAAAAGCGCGCGGGGAATGCTCTGAGGCAGCCCCCTCTCTCCCCGTTCATCCTAATTCATAATGTCATATATCCTATTTGTTGCAAATTTTGTCTAGTTTCTGAATTTTGTAATGCTTTTTCCCTAAAACAATAAGAAATTTAAGTTAAAAACAACTATTTGGTGGGTTTTTCGGGGGGGGGGGGGAATTTTGGGGGGTAAGTTAAAAATTCGGATTCAATGACCCAAAAAACTTAAAGTAAACCTTATAGAAAAAGTTCGGAGGAAGATGGGAGGGCTAATGTAAACGTGTGAGTGGTTAAGTGGAATTGCGCAACTTAGTCCACGCAGCACTGCGCGCATGTTCCGAGGCAGATCCCCCCTTCCCCTTCATCGTAAGTCATAATGTCATACATCTAATTTGTTGCAAATTTTGTCTACTTTCTGAATTTTTAGCTACTTTTCCCTAAAACAATACAAATATGGAATTTTTTATATAAAACTTTTTTTTAGGGGCTTTTTAACCAAAATTTGGGGGGGGGGGGGTGCCGGGGGAAATTTTGGTGGGAAGTTACAAATTCGGATTCAGCGACCCCAAAAACATCTAAAAAGCCGATTTCCAGTACTACCATTAATTTTGCTAGGTAGAGTCCCTATACGGTCTCTATTGCCTGGACTATACACGAATTACATTTTGTCGTACACTTTACAAAAAATCTATTCAGTATTTTGACTTGAAAATAAACATAAAAATAAATTATGATCTGTAGATTTGCACAATATTTTTTTTTTTTTTTTTTTTAGAGAATAACCTTAAAAAAATTATTATTTTAATTAATTTATTTTACATGTTTTTCCATTACGGACGCACTTTTGCAAAGAAAAAATGAACCACGTATATTTTCAGAAGAAAAAATAAATCATAGAGTTAGTCATTATAGATAGAATCATGATTAATTAAATAGTTTCACGATTTCTTTTATGAAATTTTTAAAATGCCTTTTTTATGAAAATTATGGTATATTTTTAATGAATTAAAAATTTGTAAAAATTCAATTATTTACATTCAATTATAAAAGTATTTTCCAGTGTTAAGAATTCAGATACGCAATGTATTCTTATTATGTAAAATTATTTACGCAGACGATATTTACGCATTTTAAATAATTATATTATGATGATTTTTTGTTGTGGTTAAGTGGCAACAAAAGAATTGTAAACAAATAAAATTAATTGTTAAATTCTAAATTCGTTATATCATAAATAAAAAAAATCCGAGAAAATTCTTAGTTATTTTGCTGAATTTACATTTCTAAAATTAAAATGCGCCAAAACATTTTTGCTTAATAAAGATGCAAAAATTATATTAAAAAAGTATTGTTACTTCCAAATATTTATCTTATTAAATAATGCTTCGCGAATCCAAACAAAGCATGACATTTGCTAGTTTATATTATGCCTGAAATTAATTTATAATCATCAATCAGTTGACTATTTTGAAAATAATCGGATATATATCACAATATCGGATATTTTTTATATTTTCGAAAATACTATATTTACGAACCCTGATATTTTTTCAACTTTTACAGACGTTTGCTGTACCCGTTTAACTTTCTCTTTAAATGCTGAAATGTTCTTCCATCTCACCGTCACAGTCCCTGTTTTAATTCAAAGTATTCTGTAATGTCGGTTTTCGACACTAGTTTCACGCATATCATGACACTAGTTAGAAAGTATATTGTGTTTATTTCGAATGAAATATGAAAGACGTTTCAAAGTTACTTTATTAAATTTGGCATGTAACTACGTATTTTAGCAAGCCCCACATTTATAGAATCTCATTCTTTCTCACAGTAAAAATAATGTACTTTGACATTTATGAAGGATGAACTATGTTCGCCTGTATTTTCTT